>CM062811.1:331707636-331988988 GCA_031772625.1 Pinus tabuliformis
TTTAATTCCTTGGCACACCCTGACACTCTTAATTTTCATGTCCAATTCAACTTATACCACTTAACAAGTTACAAGTTACCAAGTCAAGGCTCACATCCAACCATGGCCATAAAACAACTAAGAAACATATTTTACATCTTGACATGCCATAACACCTGGCACATCTAACAATCCCTTTGCAACATAGTTACATAGTTTATATCCTCTTTACTTGGGAGTTCTTCTTTTGTAAATGTGACCCTTGACTATGCCATGAAAACCCTCCAAAACATTATTAAATGATGGAAACTCCTCGCTAGTGAAATGTCACAATTCATCCAACATACCTCCAAATATTTGATTTGTTCCTTAGGGAATGTGAAAGATGCTTAATAAAAAACATGCATAAAAGCTTGTAGCCAAGTATCCCAAATGTGAGATGTTTCCACTTGTGCAATTATTCTTCCAATTATGTGAACTCAAGAATAAAACACATCTTAAAATACATGAATGTCTCTCAACATGTGAAATAAAAGGTAACCCTTACCCTAGTCTCCCTCCGTTGGAAATTTGGGCCTTTTGTCACAAGGTATCTTATCTTGTTTAGAAACAAGACATAAACAAGCTTTTAGATGTTTCTAAATGGAGTACTCTTCACCTATGTCCTTCTCCTTTATTCCATGTGATACAAATGCCAATTTTCATACTCTTAACTATGGTGTTCTTCTTTTATACATGTGACCCTTGACTATGCCATGAAATCCTCCAAGATATTTTTAAAGGATGGGAGGACCTCTTCGTCCATGAAGTTAGTGGAATATGACAAGTTATCCAAAATTCCTCCAAATATGTGATTTGTGCCTTGGGAAATGTTAAAGGTACCCTCAATGGAAAAACACATAAATATTTGTATCCAGGTGCCCTAAATCTGAGATGTTGTCACTTTGCAATTGTGCCTCCTTTTGATGCTTAAATTGTCACCCTAGTTGTGCAAGACTCATGAGGTGTCACTTTGGGTCAACTCAGGGTTGTTGACATTATCACCTTATCAACAAATCCTCTCACTTTGGATTACTTATTGAACCTTGGGGGTATCCCAAAGCACAAATTTATGAGGTCTTTTATGTGACTAGATCACTAACACTGAAAACCATCTTTACATTGAATGGTTCAACATCTTGATGATCCCTATCCTATTGATCACAAATTTTGTATTTATTATTGCTTTAATTGCAACACCTCTAGTAGATATTGAGGTGTTCATGATCCTATTTCTAGTTCTTTCCTTTATTGAAACAATATTATCTCCAATGCCATTATTCGATGAATGGCTACACAACAGGGATCCTATGAGCCAATCATTCATGTTGTCGATGTAGTGCCCACACGACACAAACATTTGATGGTTTATCATAGACAAACACTCTATGATGGGTTTCAAAGATACCCAACCTATGAAAATGCGCTACATTCTATTGCCGAAGCCTATAAGTAGTGGAATAAATATATTATACCAAAGGAAATGGCAATCCACACCAATTGTAGGCCTTTTCCTGCTCTAGATAATCCTTAGGAGTTAGTGCCCATGGATATGATGTCATGTTTTCCCTCAACCAAGCATGGTAACGGAAATGTTTTGTTGTTGTTGATTGCTTCCTTAGGATGGGGATTTTGGCACCTTGTAAGAATATTGTCGCAACAAAATCCACTCATAAGTTCTTCTTTGAGCATATTTTCGTTCACTTTGAGTTTCCAAAGACCATATTTCTTGATAGGGATAATAGGTTCCTTATTATTTTTTGGTTTAACATTTGGTCCATGATGGACATCAAGCTTGACCAAATCCACTACCTTCCATCCCTAGATTGATAAATAAAAATTTGTAGTCAATAGGATTATTATAGATGTCTTTAGAGTATACAATTGTGAGCATCCATATACACATGTTGAAAACCTCCATATTGTTAACATAAATTCAACATAGCTCTTCATATTTCTATTGGCCTCAAGGCTTTTGAGGTGTGCTTGGGGTCCCAATAGTTGGAACAAATTGATGTAGCTATATTCATGGTATAACACATGAAGTTACCTCCTATACTTGGAACAAGATAACTAAAACAACTAATTTTGAGGAATGTATCCAAAAAATTCAATAATGAGTTCATGATATTTTGTAGGAAGTTTCCAAGTCCAAGTATAAGTAGATACACAATCCAGTGGGTTCCAAATAAGTTTCATGTTGTTGACGGGTTATGGTTGGACTTGCATAAAGGGAATTGAAAAACTCCCATAAGAAGCACATAACACTTTGATAAAAGCCTTACTCCATCCCTAAGGCAATGGGTGATAATTATTTTGAGGATAACCATAAGATGATTTATATTACTTCAAAAGTAGATATATGTTAATATGATTTAGGCTTGATGAAGTGCATGTCTAGAAAAAGTTTCTTTAAAGAAAAAAAAAAAAAGTGACACCGTCATTGACATAAATTATTGTGATATTCTACTTGACATTAGATAACTACAAAAATTATCGTGATATTCTACTTAACATTAGATAACTACAAAATAGATTTTAAGAATTGACATTTTTAAAATTTAGTTTATATCAAAGTATGTGGATCATTATGACTAAATTTTTTAAATATTACACCGCTCTAATTTTTTAAAATTTTACAGTCCTCTCTACCTCGGGTTTCCATAACCCAAAACATTTTTCTATCCATTTGAAGGATGAAATTTCCTTCACCAGTGACGGGGGGGGGGGGGGGGTGGGGGAGACGGTGGTTGAACCCACAACTCTTGCAATCGATCTCAATCTCAAACCATATCCAGATGTAAGCACATATGAATACAAGGGATCAGATTCGAACCCCACCATCATGGTTGTTGTGATGATGTTGTTGAAGGAGTTATGTTGAAAATGTGAGCCGGGATGGATTGAAGAAAACTCCACTGTGTGTTGCCAAGGTGTTCAGGGATGGAACAAGAGGTATGCATTCAATATCCATGTTTTTGAATTTGTTGGCCTCCTATTATCTACTACTGATGTTGTTGGTATCTATTCAGGACAAACATTAGAACTCTTTTCGCTTATTTTCCTATACTTCTTGGAGAAATTCTCCTTAATCATGGTCTTTCCTGTGCCCATTTTTCCCAGGAAACAATTATATTTTTATTCATGTATATTATTCTAAAACACTAGGCCTATTCATCTCTAGATGTTACCTCTAAAAAGATATGCATATTTTTCTTCTTTCTATTGTTGCATACCTCTAGGTAGGCTGGTGTACAATTCCAAAATTTACTAGTAAAAAATTTAATATTTGGGATCTGTCAAAATGAACCATTTTCTTTGATGTAAAGAATTGATTGAGCATTGGTCTAATAACCCATATGAGGAAGCATGTGATGCCTTAGTATTAGATCTTATAAAACATGTATTGGATGATAAGTCCTTCTGCAAGGTAGCAACAACTACATCTTCCTATGAAGCATGGAAGACCTTAGAAGTAGAATTTGGTATAAAGGAAAGTGGCATAAAGCAACAAATTCTGTTACAATTCCATTAATTGGAATGGGCCTTTTCCATCAGTTGGGTCATCATATGAACCCATGTGAAGAAATATGGAATCAAAGTTCATTGAAAAACTAATGTTATGAACATAATTGTGTGTTTTGAACATGAAGAAATATTTGTTTGGTCCTTGTCATCCTTTTAGAGACACCTCTTTCGGAATCTACTCAAATATGCATGAAAAATATGAATATGAGTGATGTTAAATTTCACTTTCAATAATGGTGAAGTCAATAAATGAGTACATTTCTATAATACTAGATGAAGAGGTCCAAGGATCAGTAAGTGATAATTCTGGCATCAATAATTTGTAGAGAATACTAGTCAAATATTGTATCACTAAAGTTTGGAACTTCTACAATGCTAATGAGTCCAACTATCTTGGGAAAAATGACTTCTACAAAGTAGAATATGGAACAAAAGAACTTCTACAAAGTAGAAGGTTGTTCCATTTCCCTAGTCACATTTCAATGAAAAGCTCTATACTTATAAGGATGTAAGACATCATATCCTTCCTAAGAGAATGACAGGCAATCTACATTTTATGGGTGTCAAAACATGTTGAAACATTTAATAGGAAGTTGCATGCAAATCTATAACATGCAAGACACACATAACATTATTCTCTCTCCTAATGTGAGATAGAAAAGTGTCCAACAAGTACCAAGTCAACCCTCTAAGAGCTGTCCACAAATTGTCTTTCAACTATCCACAATGAACTCAATCACAGTGTTGACTTAGATTTGTACTAGGGCCAAATTAGGCATTCTTTACTTTCCCAAAATGCTCGGCCTTCACCACATAATAGACAATGATTTCAACTATGAATGGGCTGAGATATTATCATAGACAAGGCTTGAACTTCACCCTCGGAATGGGCTCAGAATTCATCATAGAACATGCTTGGAATTTATCTTAGATAAGCTCATATTTCACAAATTCGATAAAGATGGTGTTCCACTAAGAGCTTGTTCAAGTCTTGACCTAGTCACTATAAGGTTTCATAGTGTCTTAGAAACATGATTGAGCTTGGTTTGGTGTAACTGGTCAAGTGTGAGACTAAATAAAATGTAATTAATTCTATCATAAAAATTGTTGAAACTATGAAATCCTATTTTTGTAGCTAGACCATCCATTATAATATGACAAAATATAATATCAGTAGGTTGGACTAATTTCGTTTCTACATAATTATCTAACTTATTAGTTTGGTTCATATTCATAGTTTCTTACTAGAGTACACTACTACACTAAAACATTATTTTAAAACGAATTATCATACTAAAATTATAGTGACTATTTTAATAGTCTTAATTAAAACAAAAGAACCTTGACTATTTTAATTGTTTTTTGTCTTAATTAACACAAAAGAAAAAATATTTATGGCCATACTTTATAGCATGTTAAAAATCCTAGGTCAGAAGAGAATGTGCAGGCATGTTCGATTTCCTTCATTTGGGGAAGCCCTTGGTGATGGAGAGTTCCACATCGTTAGCAATACCAACAATATAGCATCCTTCCTTCCATCTAGAGATGCCCAGATCGATAGGCAACATTAAAGTAGCATTGGATGCCGAGATTGATAGGCAACATTAGAGCAGCATTGGATGCCCAGATCGATAGGAAACATTAGAGAAGCATTGGAGCATCCCCTCCATGTTGAGATCGATTCCCAGATAGATAATCATAGTCTACAACTGCACAGGTAACATTAAAGGTAGCCACTAACGTTTTACTAGCAAAGGCAGGGGCAAAGGCGACAGGCATACCCAACAAAGATAGGGGAAGACACAGCAAACATACCCAAATAGAGAAGATGTGACAAGCATACCTAGATAGAGAATATGCAAAGGAAAAGGTAATGGCAAGCATACCCAATAGATACAGGGGAAGATGTGGCAAGCCTACCCATATAGAGAATACACACGAGAAAGATAATGGCTAGGGCATGTGGAATTCCTCGAGCCTACATATCCTTTTCACTTTTGAAATTAACACTTCAGGGCTTCCTTTGTCCTAGGCAATGAAGGGTTGTTTTTAGTTGTTTGGAAGTTTGAATCTGGTTGAAAAAACCCAATTTAAGAATTTGGCAGATCTGGATCTAAGTTGAAGTGTTGTGTAGAGCGGCCATGCAATCATGGGAACACCCATTGCGGTGTTCTATCCACAGTGGGAGAGAAATCTAGCAGTGAAACCGAGTTGTGGCAAGATGTGCTAGAATTCTCAATTGCAGCACTTCCACACCTCTTCTCCTCTTTGGAATTTCCACTATATTGTGTCTATTCCATCTTTATGCCCACCTTCATATAAAATTATAATTTTATGACCTATATTGTAGTTACTAGGTTATTAATTCTCATGTATCTTGTTTTTTTGGCACTCAGGTTCATGGTTGCTAGAGTAGAGTAGTTGTGAGAGTCTTCAAAAACTCGGAGATAAGCCTAGGGATTCCTTACCCCTCATCAAATCCTATGCAAGCTATTGGGAGTCCTTGGAATAGTGAAAATTGGCCACTGATGAAGGTCAAATATAAACTAGAAGCAGTCCCGTTTCATAGCCACTTTCCAAAGCTTCATTATTGAAAGTCATAAGTGCTAGGGTGATTCTCAGTCCTCCTTTTTGTCCATCCTCTCCCTCTTCAGAGTGGTGGGAGGATATGGGCTAAGGGCTTGAATAAAGAACACATGAGGCAGCTGAGATGAAAGCCTTGGGTGGAAGTAGAGGGCTACTGTTTGAACATTACACTTTACTTTATGAAAATGCTCCACAAACTCTACCTATAGCTCTTAGAAGGTGTTGGTGATGATTCTCCAGCTTTTCCTATTGCCCTCTCTCTTTCAAATCCAAAACAGATGACTCACGCTATTGGTAAAGAAACAGATGATCAGCTATGTCTAAAGGCTTGGTCCTCAGAGTTTTACATTGTGTATAAACATAATAATTATTTAAAATGATTTGTTCTCACAGGAACAGAGATCTAGAACAAAGGTAGAAAAATTTTAGTACCTAGACCTCAAATGGAGTTCGCCATTTTCATTGGGCTATTCATTGGCTTCATTGCAACCTTTGAGAACCTGGCAACACCAAACATTGCAGGCTTGAAATTCCATATTTCGTCTCAATTGATATTGTAGAACAGCTATAGAGTATAATATGAATTCTATTTACATTTATAACATAAATTTCTTTCCCTATTTGTCCTCAATTCAGAGCATTAGTATTAGCTACTGGTATAGAGAATAAGTATTCTCGGCTCCATAGAATAAATGGGCAGTGGAAAGTCTAGACTTAAATAAGGAGATTGTGACAATGAACAACACTATAATTTTGATTGTCTATTATAAATTCTATAATACAAGTAAATTTTAATTGTTGTTGTCTGATGGAATATCTATTGTGAAATTGTATTGAAGGTGTCAAATATTGAACTTCATCAGTAAACAAACAATATGTTGAAGGAGTCAAATCTTTGCCATAGCTTTAAATTTGTAGCTAATAACAATAACCTTATTGGAGGTGTTTGACGAGTTACACACCCACCAATAGCCCACAAAATTCATGATTTCCCTTTTTCAAATGAATCAATAGTGATGTTCATGTAAGATATCCTTAATCTGCAAACAAATGTACATATTACAAGACTTACGATTATTAACATGGTACCCATTTGAAGATGATTTTTCTTGTCATTGAATTTGATATTGATGTAATCTTATGTATTATCAAAATACTAACTTAGAATTGATATCTTGTGAAGTGTATTAACCCTCTAGACAAAGTATGCCTCTAAATTAATTTGTGTAGTTAATGTTAGGTAAGGAGTATCAGGTCTAATTTGAGACGTTCATCATGATGTCCTTGTCACTAAAAGCATGATCATCAAGAAGTTTAGACTTTTTTAAGTAGCTTGGAGATTATCCATCTCCTTTACGATCATGGTGGATATAAGGGTTCATGCTAGATATAAGGACAAGTATGAGGACTACTCGAAATTATCTCCTGCCCTGAAAGTGTTCTCCCGCATTTTGGGATAAGGTTGAGTTCTATACATTTTTATTGAAGTTATCATTGTGATTATATCTAGAAAATTAGACCACTAATATCTCCAATGAAGAATGATTGTGTATTACAGGTTGGGTGAGAATTTATTACCCCGGGTCTGCTAAATTTTGATTAACATGTTCTTTTCTTAGGATAGTCACTTCAATGATCTACATCAGCCCATGAATTAGTCTTAAATACATCATCTCGTTGAGAGTAACTGAATAAAGAACATAAGCAATAAATGAGGAAGACAAGCCAAGACAATAGAACACAAGGATACAAGGTTTTGGAATCCCTTTCTAAGATTATGCTTAGTTTTTGCTAGTGCTTGTGAAGGTTGCACACACAAGCTTCCCTTTTTCGTATAAAACCTCTGTCATTAAGTTTTATTAATTGTTAGAGGAAGTTTTTATGTCAAAAAAAAATATTAAAATCCCCACTTTTCAATGTATTCAATCCTATTTGAATTGGATCTGTCAATCAAAAGTTCTGAATTCATACATGATATGAATCCTTCAAATTTATACCAAATCCTATGAAAGCATTCCATGTAAGATCTTGTGACATTTTCTTTTAAATAGATCTGGTCTAACCATACTTGTATCTTCCAGTTAAAAGACAACTATCATTTTCAACCCTCATTCAGCACTTGTTTTAGAGCCAAACTTGTACAAACTACAACTTGTTTAGCTCTATACCAAATCCTTTGAAATTATTTCCATCAAATCTTTGAATATATGACTTTCAACAGACTTTGGTCCATTCAAACATGGACATGTAAGCCAAAGTTCTATGTTACGTGCTAGACACTAATAGCTAAGGGTCCTCATTTGTGAGTATTGTAGGTTGTTCAAATATTAACATGAAATTTATTTTGTATTACTATAATGATATATGCATATATAAAATACTAAACAAGATTCTTATAGGTGATATAGAAGATAATTATTAGCAATAGTATTCATGAAAAAATATAGTTGATAGATATGACTATTCCAAAATGGGTGTCAATTCCATATAAAATTACTTCTCAGAACACAATTGGTAGGCTCAATATTGATTATAGCAAATAAGGAATATAAGATGGGTGTGATTTATTTTGGAATCACGACAACAACAAAAAATGGTTGGAGGCAGCATTAGTCCCTGCCAGGGAAGGCAAGAGCTAGATAATTATGGATAATCATGGCTATAGCACAAAGTAAACCATGCAAAACATTTGAATGTCATCGAGACTATATAAACTATATAGAGGCAACATAAGAAAGATACTTGAATGCCATCCAAATTATATAGAGTGGAAACCTAATCTTATAGAGAGAGGTATATTTAGTACAACACATGGATGGATAGGTATATTTATTACAACACATGGTTTTAATAAAGACATCTTTCAATTAGGTTAGATATTCTGAATCTGGTGTGTACTTTTCTAATTTTCTTGTACCTTTTAGTAAAAATTGTTATGGAAACAAAAGCACTAGAGTAAGGAAAATAGAATTCCTTAATAATTATTAATAGACAGTGAATACACATTGAGATGTGAGATTACAAGAAGAAAGAAATAAAAGGATCCCATGCTAAAAAACAAAGATTCTGTACCTTAATTTCATCTTTTTCAACTGAAAAAATCCCTTTATGAGAATAGAGTTTCTCCTGATGTCATAAAGTTTCTCTGATGGTAAGGAATGGCTAGTACATAGGTCCAGCCAAAGATTTTGTACCTTAATTTCATCTTCTTGAACTAAAAAAAGTCATTTATGAGAATAGAGTTTCTCCTGATGGTAAGGAATGGCTGCTACATAGGTCCAATATATTCAATGCCCTATTGATAGGTATATGGATAATATTGGGGCAAAGTTTGGCCTCCAACATAGGTTTTTCCCCACACTTGTTCAAAATGGCTATGAGGCAATCAAGGGGTAAATAGTCTTTATGTAAGCTGAAAAAAGAAAGCAACTCAGGATAGTAGTTGTGGAAACACCTTTTCAATATTTTAAAATATTAGATATTGTGCTTTACTTATGGTTTACAATTTTGTTATTATGGTATCTCGAGTTTTGATATCTATGATACTAGTGATTTAATGGGGTAAATTCAAAAGAAAACAAATGACTACAGTACATGGATGTGATCTTTCAAATCATATGACATCATTTTGAAAAGATGAGAGGGAAAATAAGCATGTGTATGAGAAATGTTTTCTTTGTAAAATAATGGGTGAGATAGCTGAATGGTGAGGCAAAATAAGTACAGGTATGAGAAATGTTTTCTTTGTAAAAGAATGGGTGAGATAGCTGAATGTAGCTAGAGGAACACCGTTGGAGCTTGGAAACTTATTACCTTCCTTGATGTCATGCAAGATCATGGCTAAAGTAATGGCTCAATTGTATGTAAGGTAGTTCAACAAAAGCGCACAGATTTTTTACAACATCCAATTATTCTAGACAACTAATCTAGACTTGAGAGGCCTTGGATGGGCTCGAGACAGTGGCTAACAACCTAGTTTCCTGCAAATTGGAGCTTTATCATAGACATGCTAGTTTTCTTACCACAATGTGTGGCCATGGTGAAAAGTTGAAACATTACTCTAAAAACTCTAAATCTAGAACTAAAACTAGGAAAATTTTAACCAACAAGCTGTCAGAAGGCTGCAATTTTGGTGTCCTCAAAACCTGTTGTAAGTATGAATATGCCACTAACGCATAACAAGTAAATGTTTCATTCAATTAAAGAACAAATATGGCTCAACACTGGGCTCTGATACACCTAGATTTAGTTCCTAACATCTTTTGCATGATTTAGCTGCTTCCCCTGGATTCAATGTCGTTTGCCAGTCATTAGATGAAGCTCTATACTCAGCATTTGTCGCATCATTGTTGATTCATTTCGATTGAGTTTGACATCGGTTCAGTTTAAATTAGGAGAGAGAATTTAATTAGTACTATACTATGCATTATGAATAACATTAGCTTAGCACAGGTGTATTGCATTCACTTAGAATCAACGTAGTCACCCTCATTGATTACAGGGTAATGTTTCATGAAAGGCTGGTGATATTACTCAAATGTAACTTTGTTATCTTACTAGCTTGTATAGAGGGATAACCATTTCTCTCTAGGAATATTAGCGACAAGCTATATAAATGTCTACTTAAGTATAGGCTATAATTTGGATAGTTGGTCATGCTTGAATTGTCTGTGAGGGGTCATGTTTCCGTTGGTATTGGGAGTTGTATATTTTCTAGGGTTTTGATTTTATGGTTAACAAGTGTTTTAAAGACCTGTTCATTATTTATACAGATTTTCATGAAATGTCTTCTCATGCTTTCTCAAAATTAATCTAAAATGCCTGGATATCATTCTCCATGAGATTTGACTTAACTAAACAAAGAGTTACTCTGCCTCGATTGGTGCCTTTGTAATGTTGAAATGTCATGTAATCTTTCCCTATGACAAGATTCAATAGCCCTAATTGGACAACATTGAAACTAGCTCAATTCAGTGTTTAACTACCATGACCAATTCCTTCATTTTCCTGTAGAAACTATGCTTCAATAGTCTCACATGGAGCAAGGGTTAATTTGCAGATGGACATCTCTCTTTTGGCAATGAAGGCAATGTGCTAGGCTCTCATCTAATATATGTTGCTAAGATATAATAAACTTATGGTGTATGATTTATCATCATTCTTAGTCCTTAGTTATAGTATATGTTCTACCTGTCTTTCTTGCTGAGTTAGAGATCAACTACCATGGTTCTAGAGCTGTTGCATTTCCTCAAGGAATTGCTAATTTGGTTTTTGTATGACTGTTAAGAATTTCTCTCTCCTTACCTGGAGTGTTCTTAAGCATTCTTGGGTGGCTTTCTACATAATGGAGTCATTTCCATCTCCCTTGAGCATTATTTTCATTTTCTGGGGCAAGTTTGAGCTCAATCTTGGTTGTCTAAGAGGCTATAAGTACTAGACAAGGCAAAACATAACTATAGGAGATCATTGGCTTTCCAATTTCCATTCATTCCCATAAATCCATCAAATACATGGGTGCTGAAATCAACAAGGTAGAGCATTCTTGATGTGTATTTATGGTAGAATGTATTTATATTATAATGTTGTTAAATTGAGATTCATTACTTGAGTGATTCAAATTATATGTTGTTCCATTGGTATTGGGAATCATTACATGAGAACCCATTAACTATAATTATTCACCAATAATATACAAAGGTTGTTCTGTACTAGAATGATGATTGTCCAGTATGATGTATAATGAGGATAAGGTTGAAGAAATGAATGTGGAGAAATCTCATTCAGGGGGCAGTGTGGATGAAGGTTGTACTGTAGAAAAATAAAATACAACAATATGGAAAAATATGGACAATTTCTGATGAGGAACATGCAACATCAGCCAACATCGATGAAAACACAAAATGTAAACAATTTGAGTTGTTTGATTTCGCAGTCATTGCACATTCAACTACTGGATCTGTATCTTCTTGTATTGATAATATGAAAGATCAAGATTACATACAACAATGTATACACACTTTTACCTTAAGGAAAAGTGTTGCACAAAAGACCCTCAAGGAAAACTCCCCTGAGACAAATATCAAGTCAGTGAGCAAAAACTGTTGTAAAGATGCTAGCAATAAATTATCCAAGGGTGGTTTTTGGATGCCCTTGCAAGAACTAAATATTGTATCCCATTATCCAAAGTATCTTCTCTCAACTACAAAGGGTATGCTAATAAATGCTTCTCGGAAAAAGGCACAACACATTTATCTTTGGTTGGGAGTTTATCCATATTTTCCATGACGTAAATAGTTAGAATGTCATGTTGAGTAGATTTTTGGCACACCTTTAAGAAGGTATCATTATCAAATGGGGGCTAGAAATATAAAATGTTATCCATTGAATTAGATATATGATTATATTTGTCTAGATGGGAAGGTTGATATAGTTTGAGCTTGTAGGAATTAATTATTGGAGAATACCCTATTGTAGAGGAAGCTTTCGGTTGAATGAAATTTCATGAACCTACAGTAGAATCTGTGAGTTAAATTTTTTATTTTTAATATATTTTTCCTTACACTATTTCTTATGACGGATGGCATATGATATGTAGGAAGTCTTTCACTCTATAGAAGATATTCATGGCCTTTTGTATGGTCAAGAAGATTCCTAAACCTCAAATGATGACAATATGCTATTGAAAGTTAACAAAGAAATTTTGGATATTAGAAAGATATTTGTATCATTCTTATGCATGGTACAAGCTCTATATCCTCTGGAAAAACTACAATAAATACTTAGCATAGAGGGATTTGCAGCTGTTGGCATCATCTGGATTATTGGTTGCTATTGTGAAATGGGATGAGGGAAATGTGTAGCAAAATCATATTCTAGAAACCATTTATCTTTGGTTGGGAGTTTACCGATATTGCCCATGATGTAAATAGTTATAATGTCATGTTGAGTAGATTTTTGGCACACCTTTAAGAAGGTATCATTATCGAATGGGGGCTAGAAATCTAAAATGTTATCCATTGAATTAGATAGAGGATTATATTTTTCTAGATGGGAAGGTTGATATAGTTTGATCTTGTAGGAATTAATTATTGGAGAATACCCTATTGCAGAGGAAGTTTTGGGTTGAATGAAATTTCATGAACCTACTGTAGAATCTATGAGCTAGTTTTTAAATTTTTTTTTAATATATATTTTTTGTTATATTATTTCTTATGACGGATGTCATATGATATGTAGTAAGCTTTTCACTCTATAGAAGATATTCATGGCCTTGTGTATGGTCAAGAAGATTCCTAAACTTCAAATGACGACAATCTACTATTCAAAGTTAACAAAGATATTTCAGATATTAGAAATTCATTTGTATCATGCTTATGCATGGTACAAGCTCTATATCCTCTAGAAAATCTACGATAAATACTTAGCATAGAAGGATTTGCAGTTGATGGCATCATCTAGATTGTTGGCTGCCATTGTGAAATGGGATGAGGGAAATGTGTAGCAAAACCATATTCTAGAAACCATTTATCTTTGGTTGGGAGTTTACCCATATTGCCCATGATGTAAATAATTATAATGTCATGTCGAGTAGATTTTTGGCACACCTTTAAGAAGGTATCATTATCGAATGGGGGCTATAAATCTACAATGTTATCCATTGAATTATATATTGGATTATATTTGTCCAGATGGGAAGGTTGATATAGTTTGATCTTGTAAGAATTAATTATTGGAGAATACCCTATTGCAGAGGAAGCTTTGGATTGAATGAAATTTCATGAACCTACTATAGAATCTCTGAGTTATTTTTTTTTAAATATATTTTTGCTTTATGCTATTTCTTATGATGGATGGCATATGATATGTAGGAATATTTTCACTCTATAGAAGATATTCATGGCCTTGTGTATGGTCAAGAAGATTCCTAAACCTCAAATGATGACAATTTGTTATTCAAAGTTAAAAAAGATATTTTAGATATTAGAAAGTCATTTGTATCATGCTTATGCATGGTACAAGCTCTACATCCTCCAAAAAAGCTACAATAAATACTTAGCATAGACGGATTTGCAGTTGATGGCATCATCTAGATTGTTGGTTGCCATTTCTATTATGCCCTCTCATCACAACCACAGGGCTCACCATTTTGAGTTGGAGAATGAGAAGGAAAGAAGTTCAAGAATGGCCAGTCTTTTAAGTTTTGGTATTTAGTTTGGATTCTAAAATGGATACTAGAGAAGTGGTAAGTTATTTCAATGAAAAGGCTTAAGTTAATCTGTCACTGTTTGAGATATTTGCATTTGTATAGGTTTTCTAGTATAAGTATTATATTTTATGGTTAGTTCAAGGAGTTTTCTTCCAATGTGTCTAATAATAATATGTTTTTTTGGCAGTTGTCACGCTCAACACTTCTATCTAAAGTGGTAAGTAATAGGTATATATCTCATTAAAGAATTTATTTTTGAAATTAAGTCTTTCCTTGATGTTGCTGAGAAGTCAGAGAACACATATATTCTTCTAAGCAATTTTTATGCTTGTACAGGTTACCTCCCATATGTCTTTCCATATGTACCTTGTACCTTGTTACCTCCAAACTTGCAAGTAAACTATTACCTTCCATATGAAGAATTATTAGCCACTAAGAGAGAAATCAATGTTTCACTTGCCAAAGGTACCAATGTTCAATCAAAAGTAGTACCCATAGTAGCAACTCCATCTCCAGCTCCTATCCTAGATCTTCTTGGTTATTTGATAGGTTTTGGGCGATGCACTTGTCCCTAGAGATTTGTGAGTAGTAGGCTCTGGGTGGGTATTATATAGTCAATTCCATTTCATTTTGTAAAGAAAAATGGAAAAAATTGACTTTATTGTTGTTAGATGTGAATTGTATTTGCTATGATAAGCGTCAACATGATTAAAGAAAATTGTGATATTTGATTAATGCTTTTTGCAGGCCTCCATTGCCTATTTTACTTGCATAATCAATAGGTCAAGACCTTCATATCAATGGGAAACTTATGTGGCGCGTCTGTCAAATTTTTACAGCTTGAAATTTTAGAATAGCTCTTTCGGTCTTGCAGCTGCTGGACCTCTACAGGTGCAGTTCATAAAATGTGAAAATAGTTGAGATATTAGTTCTATTTACTGTAAATATTGCTAGTTAATAGGATGTAGATGCACATCTATTTTGAGTCCTTTTTCTAAGTTTCGTTCCTAGTAAATTAGGTGCCACCATTGCAGCATGGGAGCTCAACACACACACTGCTGCCAATGGTATTGTTTCAAAACATATCTCTTGGACTGGAAAATGCTCTTTTGTAGGCGGAAGTAAAAAATAATGAGCAAATTGTTGGGTATTTTAATGATAATATTCCATTTGAATTTTTCTTCACTGAGGATGGCACGATGCAGCGTGCAACATTTCTAGAGGTAATAATGAATGCTAGGATCTACATTTTAAGCTTTGGAAATTTTCTTCATTGAGGATGGCATGATGGAGTGTACAACATTTCTGGAGGTAACAATGAATGCTAGGACCATTCCCTCTTCGCCACTATGCATGTGCCTTCGACTCTATTGGATTTTTAGGACTTTTGGGTTAGAAGGACTGGGGAGGATTGACAAGTCCAAGAGATCAAAAGGGGAAGAGGAAGAGCACATAGACGATGAGCTTGTTCTCTCCATTGAAAAGCAACAGGAAATCCAGGATGAGCTTGAGAGGGTAAGTCCTCATGCACTCTGAAAACTACTTTTTGGGGTTATTTTATTTTATTTATTTATTTTTAAAACCTTTTGCCCATTACTTTCTCCATGTATTATTTTTTTGTTTTATTGGTGCATTTGTGGAGTGATTGAATTTTTTCTTGTCCGTGGGTTGCTTGAGAATGATTTGTTACAGCCCTTAAGAGCGGGTTTGAGGAAAAGAACAGTTTTTCAGTAAACCCACACTTCATCTTCATATTCTTTCAGTCTTTAGGATATGGACATTTTGACTGGTTTACATATGTTGTTTTTCCAATTGTGCTGGGGAAATTGTTTCAAGGAAAAATTGAAACTAGAACATCCTCAAATTAGTTATTTCATTTTTTTGCCATATCCATTTATTGTTTGGGCATGAGTTGGTAAAGCTCGGGGTTAACAAATGTAATATTTTGTGTAGAAGTTCTTGATCTGTTACAGTCTTCTTGTTTACGATTAGGTTCATAATGACTTGGTGACCTCAGGCTCTCTCAATGTAGTATGTTGCACTCCTAAATCCATTTTGGTCTCAATTACAGTCTACAGGTTTATGATAAGGTCATAGTGGCCTGGTCACCTGGGGTACTCTCAGCCTAGTCACTGCCCCAAAGGATCTAACAAGGTTGTTGGACTTAATGGAAAAAGCTCGCAATTCTGTTCAGCACCTGCCCTTAGGGAAGGGTAGACCTACCTTACCTATATGGTTGTTGACAATTAGCTTATTCTTACATTCATTTTTTTATTAGCTGCTGAAAAGATTTCTTGGAGGAATTAGTGGATAGAGTTTAAGTTGGATTCTAGATGACAAGCAGAGTATTCCTACATTACATATTTGTAATTCCATAGTTTGATTCACAATGAGGAAGAACCAGATTCATTATATCACTTTTTCTTCCCTTTCCCCACTTATATAGCGACGTTGCAGCTCTAGATTTATTTTTTCCTTATACTTTTTCTCTCTGAGATTGAATCTAAAGTCTCTAGTACCTAGTAGAGCCTTTTTCTTTTCTATCATAAGATGCATGTGCGTGTAAAACTATGTAGTTGATTAAATAAGTTTGGAGTGGATTGAAACAGTGAGATTTTGCTCTGGTGGTGGTGATGAATCATTTGTTCAATTGAGCATAACATGTCTATATGATATAATGAAAAAAAGGGAAAACAAAGTGAAATTTTCATAGGGTGCATTGAGATGCTCTCTTTTGGCTATTCATCTCTAGTTGTGTTGAATGTTAGAAATGGGTTTCAACTGTCAAACATTTTTTCTTTCATGAGACTACAGAAATCAGTCTCCAAATGAATTCAAAATGTCCTAGTGCACTCTAGGTTGTTCTATCACTAGTCTTACATGGGATGTTTGTATTTAGGTCATTCAGGTTATTATTATTTTTAGTTATTATATGATGTCCAACTGTGTGGGGCCTTCTACATGGGTAAATTACACTTGGGTATTATGGACAATTGAGTCCTCAATTATTTTTTGTGATTTTCCTTTCACTACAGGGTCTTTAACATTCATTACTATTTGATAAGCTGAGCATTTGCTTCTGGTAGATTTGATGGGTGATGGCACTAAGTTTTGTAATCTATTTCTTTTATTGAGATATATGTGTTTGATAGGTTGGGCAATGTGTGCTTTGATCCAAGAGGTATCTTAAGGTGAATGGTATATGATTTTCTGTAAATTTGGCTTGACAAAGTAAGTGCTTCTGATGGATTGTATAATCTTTAAAGATATGTGAAGGGAAGATGATATTTAATTTCCAAATGATTTTTTTTAAAGAAAAGGTAAGTGTCTATTTAAAAGTTTGAAAGGAAAAAATTCATAGCAAAGTGTTGATTTCACTGTGAATGCCTTATAATATCCATCTAAAGTTTATAAAGAGGAAAAGCAAGCAATGCTCTTGCCATTTTTCACTCACTTTTATTTTTTCACTCAAATCTATTGAAATCTGTAAAAAAAATTGTTTGAAATTCAGCGTGTAGTTGTAATTTTTTTTTTTTTAAATCAATGACTATAAATGTAATTTTAAGAATTGTCATAACTCTTCGCATAATTTTTTAAAGTGTGTTAGCTCAATGGAAGAGTGCCTGCTTTACAAGTAGGAGGTTGGTGGTTCGATTCCACTGTGCGCTAACATGAATTAATCAATGATTTTGTAGTTCATTTTTAAGTAAATGTTTTTTATATCGATTTATTTCAATGGTGCGATGTTTACGGATTCATTGTTTTATATTGTCTCTAAAGAGACAAAATTGATCTTTAAATAAATTTTTTATCATCTCTAGAGAGACAATAGCTAGTATTAAAGGCATATTGTCTCTAATCCTAGTGTTGTCTTTAGAGAGACAAAAATGAAATTATCTCTAGAGAGACAAAAATTAAACTGTCTCCTAAGAGACAATAATGGTTGTGTTATATATTGTCTTTATAGAGACAATTTTTTTAAGAAAATAATCTTTAAAACAATAATCTTTAAGACAATTCTTTTTATGAGATAATCTTTAACACACTATATTTTAAGGCAATAATCTTTAAGACAATAATTTTTTAGGAACCCGCTTAAAGACATATTTAAGACAATACACAAGTTTTTCTTTCTCTTAAGTTAAGACAATTTACCCAAAAATGGTCTCATATTGTATTAAAACCCTCCTTTATTTAGTAGTGGGGAGAGAGGGAAGAAGAGAGAGGAAAAGACATGGAAGGAGGAAGAGATATAGATATGGAGAGAGAAGTGTTAGAGAGAGAGATAAGGGGAAGAGAGTGAGGGAGTGGAAAAGGGAGAGAGAGAGAGAGAGAGAGATGGAGAGAGTGTGTAAATGTTTGGGGGATGAGATAAAGAGATAAAGAAGGAGAGACAATGGGAGATACAGATATAGATGGAGGGGGCATAGATGTGATTACATTGAAATAAATGCACACTATTAATCTAATTAATTGAAATTAATGTACATCATACATCTAGTTACATCAAATCAGAAATCATCATCTACACTAAAATGAAGGCATGTAGTGCAAACAATCAAATAGGATTAGAAATCAACATCTACACTAAAATCAATGCATCTAGTGCAAACAATCAAATAGGATTAGAAATAAATATCCACACTAAAATCAATGCATCTAGTGCAAGCAATCAAATAGGATTAGAAATCAGTATCTACATCGAGACCAATGCATCCAGTGCAAAGCAATCAAATAGGAGTAGAGATCAACATCTAAACTGAAATCAAAGCATTTAGTGTAAGGTATTAAATAGGATTAGAAATTGACATCTAAACTAAAATCAATGCATCTAGTGCAAGCAATCATATAGGATTATAAATCAAGATCTACACTAAAATCAATGCATCTAGTGCACACAATCAAATAGAAGTAGAAATAAACATCTACACTTAAATCAATGCATCTAGTATGAGGTATTAGATACGATTAGAAATCTACATCTACACTAAAATAAATGCATCTGCGCAAGCAATCAAATACGATTAGAAATCAATATCTACATTGAAACCAAAGCATCTAGTGAAAACAATCAAATAGGAGTAGAAATCAATATCTAAACTGAAATCAATGCATCTAGTGTAAGGTATTAAATAGGATTAGAAATCGAAATCTACACTTAGATCAATGCATCTAGTACAAGCTATCAAATAGGATTAGAAATGAAGTCCCACCTCTCCCTCTCTATCTCTTCTCCTCTCCTATTTGATCTCTTGCACTTCCTCTCTCCCTCTCTCTCTCTCTTCCCTTCTCTCTCTCTCTCTCTCTCACACACACACACACACACCCCCAAACATACAAACTCTCTCTCCTATCTATCTCTCTTTGTCCCTCCCTCTTCCTCTCCCTCTCTCTCTCCTTTCCTATTCCTCTCCATCCCTCTCTCCTTTCCTATTCCTCTCCATCTATCTCTTTCCCTCCCTCTTCCTCTCTCTATCTCTATCTTCCCCTTATTGCTATATATTTACCTCTTTTCCTCCCTCCCTCTCTTTGTCTCTCCCTTCTGCCCTCTCTCCCCCCTCCATCTATATCTCTATCTACCATTGTCTCAATCATGTTAAAGAAAATACAATACTGAAATTGTCTCTAGAGAGACAAAAATGAAATTTTCTCCTAAGAGACAATAATGGTTGTGTTATATATTGTCTTTACAAACACAAATTTTTTTAAGGAAATAATCTTTAAAACAATAAGCTTTAAGACAATTATTTTTATGAGATAATCTTTAAGACACCATTTTTTAAGACAATAATTTTTTAGGCACCCAATTTAATGTACATCATACATCTAGTTGCATCAAATCAGAAATCATCATCTACACTAAAACGAAGGCATGTAGTGCAAACAATCAAATAGGATTAGAAATCAACATCTACACTAAAATCAATACATCTAGTGTAAACAATCAAATAGGACTATAAATAAAGATCCACACTAAAATCAATGCATCTAGTGCAAGCAATCAAATAAGATTAGAAATCAATATCTACATTGAGACCAATGCATCCAGTGCAAGCAATCAAATATGAGTAGAAATGAACATCTAAACTGAAATCAATGCATTTAGTGTAAGGTATTAAATAGGATTAGAAATTGACATCTAAACTGAAATCAATGCATCTAGTGCAAGCAATCATATAGGATTATAAATCAAGATCTACATTAAAGTCAATGCATCTAGTGCACACAATCAAATAAAAGTAGAAATAAACATCTACACTTAAATCAATGCATCTAGTATGAGGTATTAGATAGGATTAGAAATCTACATATACACTAAAATCAATGCATCTAGTGCAAGCGATCAAATACGATTAGAAATCAATATCTACATTGAAACCAAAGCATCTAATGAAAACAATCAAATAGGTGTAGAAGTCAATATCTAAACTGAAATCTATGCATCTAGTGTAGGGTATTAAATAGGATTAGAAATCGAAATCTACACTTAAATCAATGCATCTAGTACAAGCTATCAAAAAGGATTAGAAATGAAGTTCTACCTCTCCCTCTCTATCTCTTCCCCTCTCCTATTTGATCTCTTGCACTTCCTCTCTCTCTCTCTCTCTCTCTCTCAGCCCCCAAACATACACACTCTCTCTCCTATCTATCTCTCTTTGTCCCTCCCTCTTCCTCTCCCTCTCTCTCCTTTCTTATTCCTCTCCCTCCCTCTCTACTTTGCTATTCCTCTCCATCTATCTCTTTCCCTCCCTCTTCCTCTCTCTATCTCTATCTTCCCCTTATCGCTATATATCTACCTCTTTTCCTCCCTCCTTCTCTTTGCCTCTCTCTTCTGCCCTCTCTCCCCCCTCCATCTATATCTCTATCTACCATTGTCTCTCCTTCTCACCTCCAAAACATTGTCTCCCTCTGTCTCTCTCTCACTCTCTCTCTTTCTCTCCCTCATCGTATCACCATATCTCCCTTGTCCCTCCCTCTCCTTCTCCACCTTTCTCTCTCTATGTCTTTCGTCCCCTTCCAACCCAATCTCTCTCTCCCCCTCTCTCTCTCCTCTCTCTCAAGTCCTCTATCTCTTCCTTCCTCTCTCTCGCTTTCTCTCCCACCTCCCTCCGTCTCTTGCCACCATCACACACACTCTCTCTGTCCACCCTCGAACTCTATCACTCTATCAATCTATCTCTCCTTCTCACTCTCCCCTCTCTCTCTCCACCTATATATCTCAATGTGTTTGTTCTTCCCTCCCTCTCTTTCCCCCTTCCAACCCCATCTCTGTCTCCCCATCTCTCTCTCCTCTCTCTCATGTCCTCTCTCTCTTCCTTGCTCTATCTCCCTTTCTCTCCCAACTCCCTTTGTCTCTACCCCCATCACACACTCTTTCTCCACTCTCCAACTTTGTCACTATCTCCCTCTCTCTCCCCTTCTCGCTCTCCCCCTCTCTCCCCCTTCCATATCTATGTGTCCCTATCTCTCTCTTCCCCTTCTTTCCCTATCTCTATCCTCTCATTTTATCTCCCTAACCTCCTCTCCTTTCTCGCTCATTCCATCCTCATCTCTCCCTTATCACTCCCTCTCTCTCTCTCTCCACCTCTATCTCTCAATATCTTTGTTCTTCCCTCCCTCTCTTTGGCCCTCCAAATCCACCTCTCTCTCCCCCTCCCTCTCTCCCCCTCTCCCCACCCTCCTCTCTCTCTTCCTTCCTCTCTCTCCCTATCTCTCCCACCTCCATGTCTCTTTCCACCACCCTATTCCCCCTCCATATCACTCTGTCTCTTAAATATGATCCCATTGTATTGCATTTAAGAAAGTATCTAAATTAAAAATTATATAATTGGTTGTAAAATATTAAACCTATATTTTGGATCAATCACATCAAAGAAAATACAATAATAAAAAACTTAAAAGAATCATGCACTATCTTTCCTCTATCATTGTCAGTCACTTTGTTTTCTCTCTTGGTTTGAATCTTTGGTTAAAATGCTTCTGTCCTCAATTTAATCTCTATGGGCATATTTTAAGTACTTGTGAGGATGGAAGGTTTAGATATACCTCAAAAGTAATTATAACCTTTTTTCTTTTAGATTTAATTAAAATATGCTATAAAAATAAATAAAAATAAAGTATTTGTAAAATATTTTAACTTTAAAATAAGTTATGGTATCTTGGCATGTGGTATTGATAAGCCATGGCATTGTAACAAAACAATTAAAAGCCTAGATCCATAACATAATAATCAAGAGCATAGATGACCCATGGTATTGATAAACCATGGTATTATGATTTTCTTCCCTCCTCTCCCTCTCTCCGTCCCTCTTTCTATAATTTATATGGTAAAACGGATGTTAATTTATAAGTACTATTTATATGTTATAACATGATTTGTATATTGCACTTTCTTTTATCTAAAAAATTGTTCGCAATTTTATTAATAAAAAACAAAGTTACGATATAAAAAAAATGAATTTAAAAAATATCTCACGCTCACCCATCCACCCTAAACTCATTGTAGAGGGCCTTTGGGGGCAAAGATTAATGTAATGAAATGTAAACATTTGAATTCGGTCAAAATAAAATAAATAAAACGAAAATAAAAATAACTAAATCAAAATAACCCTAAAAATAAAATAATAATAAAAATAAAAATGGCCCATGGTATTGATAACGGATGGTAAGTAAAATGATTAATGTAATGTAATGTAAACATTTTAATCGGTTCAAAATAAAATTTAAAATAAAGGGAAATAAAAATAACCCTAAAAATAAAAATAAAAATGACCAATGATATTGCAAACCCATAGTATTGACCCGTAGTATTCATAAAAATAAAAATAAAAATGACCAATGGTATTGCAAACCCATAGTATTGACCCATAGTATTCATGTGGAATATAGCCTATTTAAAGGGAGAGATTAAAGCAACATAGATTCATGTGAACTCGTGATCTACAAAGGACTAGAGGCATCAAATTTCTTGATATGAAAAATTCTTTGGAGTAAAAAGAGATTTGATCCTTTAATAAATAGGGAATTAAGATGAACTATGGGGATAAATAAAATCAGGGAAATTTGTATTCTTCATTAAGTTTATGTAATTAGTGTTTATATGTTTTTAAAATAGTGAAAATTATGTCAAAAGTTATCTCGGTACACTTCTAATTCGGATTTAGCCATAGTTGTGGAGTTATATATACAATATTTTCAGAATTTTTTAACGTTGCTATTGTGGACACTTTTCTATTAATAACCATTTTCTTGGTTTTAGTATAACTCTGCAATTTATGAACATGGACCTACTGAGGAAGATGCCACTAGAATGTCTCGCCAGCCCTTGGAAACACATGAACCACCATCACAAAGGTAAAAATGTTTGTAACAAAGACAGATGTGTAAATGAAGGGAGTCCAAAAGATTGAGATCTCATTACGTCTATAGATCTGCTTCATGTTTTTTGGTTTTTATTTTTCATGTATATTTAAATTTTCTGGTGCCTTTTGATAAGACGCTTTGTCTGATAAAATATAATTCAAGTTAATTATATTTAGATAATGCTAATTATAAGAATAGTTTACTAATATTAATGTCGTTATGGCAAAAGTGTATGCTACTTCACAACAGATCCCCAGTTGTCCGTCCTTCGCGCTCAGCTGGGAATACTGCTGAGAAAATTTGTTGAAAGACATATCAGAATGACATGTAGATATGGTTTGCCTCCAGAAATCCAACACAACCTTTTTTCTATTAGAAAAATGGTTGTGTTGGACTTGTTAGACGCAAATGATGTCAATAAACGATGTCAACCTGGCATTTTGATATCTCTTTCACCAAGTTCTCTTGGCAGTATTCCCAGTTGAGCACGAAGTATCACATATATCTGCCAAAACATTGTATGTATGTTACCACTGTGAATGATGAACCTGTCAAACTTCCATAATTAATATGGTTGTTCTTAACTTTAATCAATTGCCAAAAATTCCATAGAATACAATTCATATATATTGGAATGACATGTTCAGTAACTAAAAATCCCTTTCCTTCCACTTAGAGAAGTAATGGCTTGCCTACATACATATTGGTAAAAATGCATTCATAATGGATGCAATACCATCTCTTGCTCCTTAAATCATCATCATCATCACTAAAATAACGTTTATCAAATTCTTTGCACACAACCTTCTGTCAAAAACAAGGTATATGGAAATCCTTTTCAGCTCTGCCATTTTCACCAGTAACTGTAATTTCGTTTCAATACTCTAATTCTCCTCTTTCTTAATATTGGAATGAAATTTGACTCCTCTTTCTTAATATTGGAATGAAATTTGAAGAGGCACCAGCTTAGCATTCTTAGCCTTAGTCATCTTCTATGAGCATTCTTTACCTTACTGGCTTGCTTTCTTCCTCATATGAGCTTTGTTAGCCTTATGAACCAGCTTTTGTTAGAATCGTGTTATTGTTTTTACCTTAAAAGAAATATAACTACACGTTCTATAAATTAAAAAACCATCATTTTATTGGCTCTATGATATAAAATCTTAATTTTATTCTCTCTATAAATAAAAGAAATGTGCTTCTATTGGCGTTATACTTGAAAGTAAGGTCTCTACACCTCTTCATCTTGTTGTGATGATTATTATCTCTACATTGGTATCTCTATGCCTCTTCATCTTCTCGTAATGATTACTCATTATAAGCCACACTTGTTGATTCCAAAATTTTCCTGAATGATAAAATCACACTTGTTAGTTTGAAATTTTTCTTAATTCATTATGGATCACAAAAACCTACTTTCAAAAACATTAACATAATTTAAACTTTCTTACTAACAAAACATACACGATTATTATACCATGATTTATATTACTTAAAAAAGCAACTATATATAATTACGTATCTAAAAAACTAAATAAGCAATTTCTCTCCTTCATATGTCTAATTATTCAAAAAAACTCTATCACTTCCTTGGTTAGGGATGGAACTGGTTCTTTGTTATTAGCAACTACTCAACATTCACATGAGGCACTCGGCTGTGAATTCTATAAAGCCTTTACTTCACGTTTCTTTGGGGAATGGGCGGTCTTATCATTTTTAAGTTTGAAAATAAAGAAAATGTTGTCAAAATAATGATTGTATTTAGGCTAATATGTTAGGGAGTTAGTTTTATTTTTTTGTTGTGGGTATCATGCCTAATATGTTTGTTAGATGGATGTGTTTTATGTGTTATTGTGATTTTATTGGTATATTTTTTCTTTAAATAGCAAATCTTGTTTTATTGGCTCTATAAACATAAATTTGTGCTTTTATTTGTTATATAAATATAAAACGGTGTTTTTAAAATTCAATACTGAAAAAATAGGATTATATCTCTTACATATATTCAAATATATAAAATTTTCAATATTTTAAATCTTTGAAATGTACAATTATAACATTGAAAATAGAAAAAACTAGTTTAAAATTGTTTCAATTATAAATATTGCAAATAAAATTATATATTCGACCAAAAACTTTAGTTTTACATTGAGAATGGCAAGTAAGATAGCAAGTTTTAAGAAAATTTGTATTCATCCATTACAATGAACCATATAAATTTCACATTATCAATTAGTTTATGTTCATAATGAATTGGTATATTAAGTGTGTGTAAACATTCTTTAAAAATATACACTTGTATTATCAATTGTTAATTATGCCGTAAGGTGTTTCCCTTTGAAATCAACTCCCCTCCTTGCCTACGTGTCATTTTGTGCACCATACCATTAGATGTTAGACGATTACACAAATTTCAAGCTTTAGATCAATGGCAAGGGGAAGAGACAGGGGCAGAATGGAAACGGGACTAGGAATGCATGTTGTCAGAACAACAGTATGTCCTCCCTTCAGTCGAGAGCAGTGGTAGGAACTGGAATGCCAGGCGTTGATTTTCAAGTATAGGTAGGTTCTGTAAAAAATAAAGCTTTATTTGAACCTGGTAGGCATTTTATGTTATGGGCCCTGTGACTGAAGGATCTGAATGAGATAATCGGTCGTTGAAGACAGGTTGGCATATCAGCTCATAAATTAGAAATGTAATATTATTTAGTTCTGGGTTATTTGCATTGGTGAAAGGTGCTTCTTGTCATTGTATGGTATATATCATAATTGTATCTTTGGCTGAAATCTAATATTAAGGTTGTTTTCAGAGATTAGGCTTTCACCTTAGGCTTTCAGAGATTAGGCCTTCACTTGTGTAAGGGGCATTTAGGGACATGAAAAAAACTAAAAGAATTTTTCTCTTCTGTTTTAATTTTCAGTTGCAGATATGCCATCTCTTCATGGATTTTGTGATTGATGGTATCGGGTTACAGATAGTTTGTGTGCTATGATGGTTATATGTTTTCATAGTGGCATTCTCCTCTGTAGATTGTTGGATTAATTTGCTATTGCATATGTTACGGATTGAATCTTCTTGTTTGGGCTTTTGGATGATTTTTTAATATTTATTTGATGTGTAATGAGTTTTGAACCCTAACACCCAACTTAATATAATACAGTAACCTATTTTAGCATGGCCCCCAACTCAGCATTAACACAATACAGTAATTCATTTTAACATGGATCCCAAACTCTGTATTAATAGGGGTAACGTCGGGGTTCCAAGTTTTCATCAACATGATACAGTAACCCACTATAAAATGGGAAGGGCTCGAACTTCGATCACTTGCCTTGATCTATATATGGCTTAAGTTGAATCATATATTGTTTGTTGTATATTAAGCACCAAACATGTTCTCTATAAAATGGGAAGGGCTGGAACTTCGATCACTTGCCTTGATCTATATATGGCTTAAGCTGAATAATATATTGTTTGTTGTATATTAAGCACAGAACATGTTCTCACCCTAGTTTGGGCACAAGAAAAGACAATTTTAAACCCTCTAGATATGAGCAGGTCCTGAATTTTGGCAGGCTGAAGATCTTACATATATCACGGTCTCAACTAGATAGATATGGGAGATTGTGTAGTTTGTTCCCTTATAAAATATTTTTAGAAAATGTAAACGTGATACCTTTCATTTTTAGTTGTAAAATTTTTAGATTCCTGATATTTAGTTATGTGAGACATGATTATACACAGCTTACAGTAGATATTGATGTCAAACGAAAAGTAGTTGTGTTTTCTCCCATGCAAATTTATAATGTTTTTCATGTTCTGTATTAATTATTTTTCAATTCTCGTTCAAAATTGGGCTGGATGAATGAAAATTAAAAGGGAAAATGTGTTCCAGCATGAAATTTTACTTATTTTCTTGAAGGATTTGATGTATAACCTTGAGTGGTTTTTTCCCACTGATATTTGCTTGGACATATTCTTTTTGATTCATTGCCATATTTCTGACTGTTTGATTAAACCATTTAATTTTGCAATTTCTGATATCTTTGTTTCATAGAAATCTTTAATCTTGTGGCTCGGGAGTAGCTATAGTTTTCATTGATTTTGATTCATTGCCATATTTTTTACTGTTTGATTAAACCATTTACTATTGCAATTTCTGATATCTTTGTTTCATAGAAATGTTTAATCTTGTGGGTCGGGAGTAGCTGTAGTTTTCATTGATTTAAACATTGTAAGCATAGTTCTGTAGTGCTTTTATAATATTCCATTTGGTAGGGGTTAGTTTAATCCAGTCAAATCTTTTATGTTTTGGTGTTTTTTTGTTATATTTTTTTGTTTAATTTGTTGAAATTTAATAAGAAAGAGTTAGAATCACAAGTTTGAGTTGTAAAATCTACAAAATCTAAATCTGCATAATCCATATGTGTGAGTAGAAGGAATTTTGATAGTACTAATCTATTTATCTATTCAAAAAATCATTTTAAATAATACAAAATCATAATCTTACCGAAAATTATAACCCCAAATAAAAAAAACCAAAACACAAAATAATTAAATTGCACTTAATTAAAATGATTTTTAAACCTGTGTACAATGTTAACAGAGTTATGGATTATAAGAAGAGCTTCGGCGTAAATCACATATAGAAAGACCTTTGTTGACGCGTTTCGAACCAACCAGTGTGGCTCATCGTCAGGACAAGTTGAAGAAACAGATCCAGCAATAGCATGCTATATAGTCTGAGCAGAGCCTCCAATGGCTATCCTAGACCAACGACTAATTTTTGACTTAAGGACCAGGGTCAAAAAGTCAATTTGATAATCTACGGTGAGCCACACTGGTTGGTTCGAAACGCGTCGACAAAGGTCTTTCTATATGTGATTTACGCCGAAGCTCTTCTTATAACTATGATGGATCACAGAAGCCTCAATTCAACAAGAGTTAGGGATTGTTCCTTAATCCTATTTTTGAAGGAAAAAGGTCTTTAAACCTTTGTGCAATGTTAACACAATTCGGTTTTGTAGATCCTGATTCCTTAGGCCTCTATGTCAAAGTAAATTTGTTTATAGTGTAAACAGAGAAGGCTCATATATAGGGTCATTTTATATACAGATATTATCCACTGCACTTCATGCCTTCACAGACCAACCCTTCCTGCTAGCTACAGTACCAGTACGAGTCTCGAGAATGATCTGTCACGCATGAGATGTTGTCCTCTGACAACAAAATCAATGTAAACAGGGTTTTTATGGTATGCAAAATGATACAGGAGTCTCACTAGTTCACGGGCAATCCTCACAACCAAAAACAAAATTTGTTTCCAGTTAAGATATTGATAGATTCTTCACTAATCTTAACTGAGCTCAGAATTTATGTTGTGATCAGGATTTAGTTATAGAGATCATACCCTGTATAGAATTCTGGTTTTGTAAAACACTTCCAGGGCTTGCATCACTTTTTGAATTGGATTACATTCTGTCAACAATTGTGATTTGGAAACTTTACTGTTTGGTTGACAATCCACATGTCTGATAATCATTACCATGGAGGAAGATAAATGGTCCAGGATTCATGCCGGGACCTCTCAAGCGAATAATATCAATGCCAACACTTTGTATTACTGATAGTCACTAGACTCCGATAACCATTACCTTGGAAAAAGAGAAATAGTCTAGGATTCATGTTGGGACCTCACAAAGGAATAAGTCATTTTTGGGCTTTCGCGTGTTATCGGGCTAAGCTGCGTGCATATTTTTGGACATTAAATACCCTATGTATGGCTGGTTAATCTCTACATTGGTATCTCTATGCCTCTTCATCTTGTCGTAATGATTACTCATTATGAGCCACACTTCTTGATTCCACAATTTTCCTGAATGATAAAATCACACTTATTAGTTTGAAATTTTTCTTAATTCATTATGGATCACAAAAACCTACTTTCAAAAACATTAACATAATTTAAACTTTCTTACTAACAAAACATACACGATTATTATACCATGATTTATATTATTTAAAAAAGCAACTATATATAATTACGTATCTAAAAAACTAAATAAGCAATTTCTCTACTTCATATGTCTAATTATTCAAAAAGAACTCTATCACTTCCTTGGTTAGGGATGGAACTGGTTCTTTGTTATTAGCAACTACTCAACATTCACATGAGGCACTGGACTGTGAATTCTATAAAGCCTTTACTTCACGTTTCTTTGGGGAATGGGCGGTCTTATCATTTTTAAGTTTGAAAATAAAGAAAATGTTGTCAAAATAATGATTGTATTTAGGCTAATATGTTAGGGAGTTAGTTTTATTTTTTTTGTTGTGGGTATCATGCCTAATATGTTTGGTAGATGGATGTGTTTTATGTGTTATTGTGATTTTATTGGTATATTTTTTCTTTAAATAGCAAATCTTGTTTTATTGGCTCTATAAACATAAATTTGTGCTTTTATTTGTTATATAAATATAAAACGGTGCTTTTAAAATTCAATACTGAAAAAATTAGGATTATATCTCTTACATATATTCAAATATATAAAATTTTCAATATTTTAAATCTTTGAAATGTACAATTATAACATTGAAAATAGAAAAAACTAGTTTAAAATTGTTTCAATTATAAATATTGCAAATAAAATTATATATTGGACCAAAAAATTTAGTTTTACATTGAGAATGGCAAGTAAGATAGCAAGTTTTAAGAAACTTTGTATTCATCCATTACAATGAACCATATAAATTCCACATTATCAATTATTTTATGTTCATAATGAAGTGGTATATTAAGTGTGTGTAAACATTCTTTAAAAATATACACTTGTATTATCAATTGTTAATTATGCCGTAAGGTGTTTCCCTCTGAAATCAACTCCCCTCCTTGCCTACATGTCATTTTGTGCACCATACCATTAGATGTTAGACCATTACACAAATTCCAAGCTTTAGATCAATGGCAAGGAGAAGAGACACAGGCAGAATGGAAACGGGACTAGGAATGCATGTTGTCAAAATAACAGTATGTCCTCCCTTCAGTTGAGCGCAGTGGCAGGAACTGGAACGCGAGGCGTTGATTTTCAAGTATAGGTAGGTTCTGTAAAAAATAAAGCTTTATTTGAACCTGGCAGGGATTTTATGTTATGGGCCCTGTGACTGAAGGATCTGAATTAGATAATCGGTCAATAGGTGATAAGTGAATGGTGTTATTTCAGAGTATTGCATGGTATATTAGTTGTTGGTTGAAGACTGGTTGGCATATGAGCTCATAAATTAGAAATGTAATATTATTTAGTTCTGGGTTATTTGCATTGGTGAAAGGTGCTTCTTGTCATTGTATAGTATATATCATAATTGTATCTTTGGCTGAAATCTAATATTAAGGTTGTTTTCAGAGATTAGGCTTTCACCTTAGGCTTTCAGAGATTAGGCCTTCACCTGTGTAAGGGGCATTTAGGGACATGAAAAAAACTAAAAGAATTTTTCTCTTCTGTTTTAATTTTCAGTTGCAGATATGCCATCTCTTCATGGATTTTGTGATTGATGGTATCGCGTTACACATAGTTTGTGTGCTATGGTGGGTATATGTTTTCATAGTGGCATTCTCCTCTGTAGATTGTTGGATTAATTTGCTATTGCATATGTTACGGATTGAATCTTCTTGTTTGGGCTTTTGGATGAGTTTTTAATATTTATTTTATGTGTAATGAGTTTTGAACCCTAACACTGAACTTAATATAATACAGTAACCTATTTTAGCATGGCCCCCAACTCAGCATTAACACAATATAGTAATTCATTTTAACATCGATCCCCAACTCTATATTAATAGGGGTAATGTCGGGGTTCCAAGTTTTCATCAACATGATACAGTAACCCACTATAAAATGGGAAGGGCTGGAACTTCGATCACTTGCCTTGATCTATATATGGCTTAAGGTGAATCATATATTGTTTGTTGTATATTAAGCACTGAACATGTTCTCACCCTAGTTTGGGCACAAGAAAAGACAATTTTAAACCCTCCAGATATGAGCAGGCCCTGAAGTTTGGCAAGCTGAAGATCTTACATATATCAGGGTCCCAACTAGATAGATATGGGAGATTGTGTAATTTGTTCCCTTATAAAATATTTTTAGAAAATGTAAACGTGATACCTTTCATTTTTAGTTGTAAAATTTTTAGATTCCTGATATTTAGTTATGTGAGACATGATTATACACAGCTTACAGTAGATATTGATGTCAGACGAAAAGTAGTTGTGTTTTCTCCCATGCAAATTTATAATTTTTTTCATGTTCTGTATTAATTATTTTTCAATTCTCGTTCAAAATTGGGCTGGATGAATGAAATTTAAAAGGGAAAATGTGTTCCGGCATTAAATTTTATTTATTTTCTTGAAGGATTTGATGTATAACCTTGAGTGGTTTTTTCCCACTGATATTTGCTTGGACATATTTTTTTGATTCATTGCCATATTTCTGACTGTTTGATTAAACCATTTAATTTTGCAATTTCTGATATCTTTGTTTCATAGAAATCTTTAATCTTGTGGCTCAGGAGTAGCTATAGTTTTCATTGATTTTGATTCATTGCCATATTTTTGACTGTTTGATTAAACCATTTACTATTGCAATTTCTGATATCTTTGTTTCATAGAAATGTTTAATCTTGTGGGTCTGGAGTAGCTATAGCTTTCATTGATTTAAACATTGTAAGCATAGTTCTGTAGTGCTTTTATAATATTCCATTTGGTAGGGGTTAGTTTAATCCAGTCAAATCTTTTATGTTTTGGTGTTTTTTTGTTATATTTTTTTGTTTAATTTGTTGAAATTTAATAAGAAAGAGTTAGAATCACAAGTTTGAGTTGTAAAATCTACAAAATCTAAATATGCATAATCCATATGTGTGAGTAGAAGGAATTTTCATAGTCCTAATCTATTTATCTATTCAAAAAAACTTTTTAAATAATACAAATCATAATCTTACCAAAAATTATAACGCCAAATAAAAAAAAACCAAAACACAAAATAATTAAATTGCACTTAATTAAAATGATTTTTAAACCTGTGTACAATGTTAACAGAGTTAGGGATTATAAGAAGAGCTTCGGCGTAAATCACATATAGAAAGACCTTTGTCGACGCGTTTTGAACCAACCAGTGTGGCTCATCGTTAGGACAAGTTGAAGAAATAGATCTAGCAATTGCATGTTATATAGTCTGAGCAGAGCCTCCAACGGCTATCCTAGACCAACGACTAATTTTTGACTTAAGGACCAGGGTTAAAAAGTCAGTTTGATAATCTACGGTGAGCCACACTGGTTGGTTCGAAACGCATCGACAAAGGTCTTTCTATATGTGATTTACGCCGAAGCTCTTCTTATAACTATGATGGATCACAGAAGCCTCAATTCAACAAGAGTTAGGGATTGTTCCTTAATCTTATTTTTGAAGGAAAAAGGTCTTTAAACCTTTGTGCAATGTTAACACAATTTGGTTTTGTAGATCCTGATTCCTTAGGCCTCTATGTCAAAGAAAATTTGTTTATAGTGTAAACAGAGAAGGCTCATATATAGGGTCATTTTATATACAGATATTATCCACTGCACTTCATGCCTTCGCAGACCAACCCTTCCTGCTAGCTACAATACCAGTACGAGTCTCGAGAATGATCTTTCACGCATGATATGTTGTCCTCTGACAACAAAATCAATGTAAACAGGGTATTTATGGTATGCAAAATGATACAGGAGTCTCACTAGTTCACGGGCAATCCTCACAACCAAAAACAAAATTTGTTTCTAGTTAAGATATTGATAGATTCTTCACTAATCTTAATTGAGCTCAAAATTTATGTTGTGATCATGATTTAGTTATAGAGATCATACCCTGTATAGAATTCTGGTTTTGTAAAACACTTCCAGGGCTTGCATCACTTTTTGAATTTGATTACATTCTGTCAACAATTGTGATTTGGAAACTTTACTGTTTGGTTGACAATCCACATGTCTGATAATCATTACCATGGAGGAAGATAAATGGTCCAGGATTCATGCCGGGACCTCTCAAGGGAATAATATCAACGCCAACACTTTGTATTATTGATAGTCACTAGACTCTAATAACCATTACCTTGGAAAAATAGAAACAGTCTAGGATTCATGTTGGGACCTCACAAAGGAATAAGTCATTGAAGTGGAGGTTGGATTCACAATCACCGCATGGTACCTTCGTAAACATTTCCTAAGTTAATTTGGGCTGGCACGATTTGTAATACATTTTTATTTGGGAATTGAAATGGGTCAACATGGAATCAAGGTCTGAATCACTGATTCACATTTCCTGGAGAATGATAATATAGAAGTCAAACTGCCAACCACCACTGGAAGCTCATAAATAGCATCGAAGGTGTTTTGTCTAGAGGATTAATAGAAGTCAAATTGCCAACCAACACTGGAAGCTCATGTATTGCATCAAAGGTGGCTTATTTAACTGTTGAATGCCTTCTTAACGTTCCAAAGTTTTCTACAGTTTCAATAGTTCCTAAAGTATAGTTTGCCATAAATTAGAAAGGAAATATGTCTTACTGGCTCTTGGGCATATGTTATGTAGTGGCATTATGGCATCGTCTGTGTTGTTCAAGTTTCTGTTGTGTAAATAATTGACTTGCTTCCAGATTTTTTGTGCACTGACTATTGTAGCCTATAGATGCACCATAAACCAAGTTACAACAAATATAAAGCAGAAGAGTGTTTTGCCTTCACACAGCTGCTGTGTAAACATCCAGCCAAAAAACCATGCCAAGCCCCAGACATCCATACAAGTTGAAAAGAAATAGGGCTTTTTGATAACACAGTAAAGCTCAAGGAAAAAAATACTACCATATATTTCTAGATTTCCAGTCAATACATGGTAATATAAAATTCAGGCTTCAACAAATAGTTTGGGCCTTGGATCTTCAGACAATACACTCTAAGCTTATTTATCCAACTTCGTTTTTTTCTTGAATCAGGTGGCAGTAACACTAAGCTACATTGAGTTAACAACAACAAAATTTTAAATTGAGTAACACACATTCCAAGTTAGCCCAAGGCCTTGTGCAGCAATTATCCCTGAATTAACCCTTTCTAACAAGAGGCAAACAACTAATCATGTTTATCAGGGATAGAAAATGTAGGAAATACATCAACTAAAACATGCAAGATAAATATATTGAATGTTAGATTTTTTGTTAATCTTCACATATCCTCTGGACCTGCATCTCCTAGAAAGCAAGGTTTTGTCTTACTGTCTATGTAAGGACAGCTGAATAGTACTTTAGGAAGGTTAACTGACCCTTGCTTTATGAATAGCCCTTTAGGAAGAAAAAATCATTTTAGCCTTTATCTATAGAGAAGTATTGAATACATTTAATTAAATAATAAAAAAATATATAATGAGGCAACAAAAACTGTCACAAAGAAAGACAGACAGAGGAGAATGCAACAGAGAAGACAACATGATAATCAGGCAACAACTTGAATAGATAAATTGTAGTCACACTCTGTAAGTGTGGGAGAATTCCATATAATGTAAGGTTGACTCATGCATTTTATTTCCAAAGCACTGCAATTCTCTATCGTATATTTTACTCTCTAATATTTGTCCACTGTGAATACATCATTCTTTCTGCTAAAATTAAAATATTTCAGTGGATGGTATGTCTTTTATTTGTTGTACTTTCATGCCTTTATCAATAAATTTGATTCCAATTGCTGAGCACTCTAGTGTTGTGAACACAAGCTCAATATCTCTCTTTGATCACTGGAATTTTTTCCAATATTTGATACCAAAGCTAATGGTATGTTCATAAGGAAGGCCAAACTTTAATTTTCAGGTTGGTTACCTATTTGAAAAAGAACAAGCAATACAACAAACACCCATGCAAATTAGAAGTCTCAAAGTACACCAGAACCATGGCTGTAGCTAGCTTGACTTTCTTCTTTGTCTAAAACAGATCTGGTTGTAAAATTTAACAGCATGGGATTTCATCTGGAAGCTACAAATGGTAATTCCATTATTGAACAAGATCATTTAGCATTCTGGAAGAAGATGAAGTCAAACATACATATGAACTGCAAGAATCAACAAATGGGAAACTAATAATCATAGGACTCTTACTTGTAGCATTTTGAGCGTTAATGATCAAATGACTCACATCAGCAGTGCCAAAACACCAAAAGAAAAATGGGGCACACGTGTATGAAAATAAAGTTGTAACTGTGAGATTTGTCTGAGGGAACTTCACCAAATAAAGAGGAGGCTCCTAATATGTAGCCAAACACAACAATCAATTGAAATTCAAGTTGTTTAACATTTATGAATATCAAGTTGTCATCCTAAGATATAACTGAGGAAGTTTTCACAAATAAAGATGACAACATAAGATGTGGCCAACAACATCAATCACTTCAAAAAATTGCTAGAGATGCTAGCACCTGTTGAGGCACCAATTCAAAATGTACATGCAGTCATCACCTTGCTTGCATTACTAGCCTAATCTTATGACATTCTGGTCACTTCATTTGACATAGAGCCCACATCACCATAATAATGCAAGAGAAGACATCAAAGAAATATTTAAGGTTGATAACAAAAAACACAGTTTTCTTTCAGCAAGTAGGAACAAGAAGTTCGAGAAAAAGGTTGTTGATCTGACACGAAAATGAGATTCACTTGCAATTATATTTTTTGTTGCTAAAATAGCAAGGTATAATTCATTTATTGTAGAAAGCAATGGCACCACACCAAAAGAGCATTGGAAAATGTTTTCAGTTGAAAAGGAGGATAAAGCAAATGTGGCAACATACTTCAGGCAGTCTGAGCCTACTACTTACATCAGTGCTCCACCGGTTGGCGCCCTTGCATTTTTCCGTGGTCATCCTTCCTAGCAAGCGTGTGAAAATTAATTTGCACCAAATTCCTCTCACAGAATTGAATATATTTGTACTCAAAATCTCACCCCAATGAAAAGCCCAAATAAACTATGCACCTAGCAAAGTGCATAGGCAGGCACAGTGGATGCAGGAAGCTTGCAATGGCGATGGTTTAGGATTATCTGATTTTCATGACCTCCATGGCTAAGTGGGTAGTACACAATCAAGCACACTCGATGCAGGAGCTTGAGTTTGCAATTGTAATGGCGGTGGTTTATTGTATTTTTTTCAACTAAAAAAATTGTGTTTGGAGCAGTTTTCAGATATATATAATTTTGCTTGAGATTGGACTGCGTATGGAGCAATTTTCAGATATATATAATTTTGTTTGAGATTAGACCTCCCTACTTAACTATTAACCATTAAACCACGTCCTAAAAACTATTGAAGATGTCTAAATGGCTAAGTGGTTCGTTATAAATCTGGTAACTGATTACGATGCAATGGGAAAACACCTTCAGCGTCGCTCGAACCTGCGCCCAAATGGAGACCTTGAATGTATCTGTTCTGCCAGACGCTGGGAGCTGCTAATGCAGACAATTTATAGCAGCACAGGGTGGGATTCGTATGCATGGGCCTTCCGGGCGCCCGCCAAAATGGTGGATGTCATTGTTCACAGAGTATAATTTACCTTACGCCTGGGGCATAGCCTGCCGGGATTCAACACCGCGAGCGGGCCTGCGAGGTGAGTGAGCACCATGAGCAGGAGAAACGAATGCTCGAGAGGGTTGCAGAGGACCTGTTCCAGTTGTGCGAATGGAGCAAATGAATGTTTGGCGTGAGGGATCGTTTGAAATTGCGCGGGTGTTGGCTGTAACAGTAAAAAAAAAATTAATTTCTTAATAGAAAAATATGCTGACAAATAATTTTATATCTATGTTACCTGTGATCAAGGTTTTCCACATGACAACAAGGTTGTGGGGATGACTCTCCACCCAACCGTAGGCTCAATTGTGCAAGGATTCTGCTACAACTGGCCATCCCCGAGCCTCAATCAACGTACTACTGCCAGTGCTCCTAAGTCTTAGTATACCATTCTCCCAAGAGAATGAAAGATAGAATCTCGGAATGATAGAATGCAGGAATGTCTCTCATCTTCCTCACCATCTATTAAATAGAACAACATTGGAAGGGGAACCACATGCACACACACCATGTGTCTACATGCAACTCTCTTTTGATTTTTAGCTTTCTTGTTCTATTTCTTTACTTTTCTTTTGATTTTTAGCTTTCTTGTTTTATTTCCTTCTTTTTGATAGTTTTCTTGTTTTATTTCTATTTATTCTTATTTAGAGTTTTAATATGGTTATTACTATTTTTATTTTTATTATTTTTATTTATTTTCTTGTATATATTTTTAATATCATTTATTATTTAACATTTATGATTTATTATCTTTATTATTTTTATTATTTATTATTAAGTGATTTATTTATTATTAATTATTATTTTTGCATTATTTATTTTTAATATTATATTATTATTTATTATTTATTATTATTTATTATTTATTATTAAGGGGAGGGATATTACATACTCTCCCACTTTCAGGAACTTCATCCCGAAGTTAAGTGGAATTATTTATTATTTATTATTTTTATTATTTATTAACTTCATGTTGCCAACACCCTCTGCTGAATTAGTATAACCAGCAGGCATCGAAAGTCCCCAACACCCCGGGAAATCTCAAGGAATCTCTGTCCTTTTTCCCACTTTCGGCACCAGGCTAAGCCTGACCCGGTTTGTATCCTAGTCCAAGGCTGGCCCCAAGGCTCACGCCTGACTCAAACCTCATCTGCCCCAAGGCACGCATCCGGTCCCGTACTCAATGACCCCGGGCATCTCGCAACGCTGGCCCACTCCCTCCACAACTACTAAGGCGCATAGCCCCAGGCATCGAAGTCCTTTACAACCCTTCCAGACTTCGGCATCCCAATCCAATAACTTGACTTGTTTTGAAGTTACAGGATGGTTACTTCCAGGAGGCCGCATATTTTTTCTACAAACCCTCACTATACACGTAAATTTTTTTATTCGGTGCATACTTACTGCATAGTTATATTTTGATGGTGTTCATTTTTAAAGTCATTCCTATGAGTAATCTCCACAGCTAATTTTATCATCTACATATTTTCATATCCGGGCTCCTTCTTGTTGTCCCCTGCATCTTTACTGGTTGTTTATTCCAATTTTCTTAATCGAGAGACCACCTAATTGTTTATAATCAAATTTCTTGGGAATTGTTGGGGATTCTCAAGTAGAGCCCACGGAGGCATGGAAAGCTTTGTAATTGTACACAACGTGGGGTTTTAAAAGAGAAATTTTTTATATTACCTTAATTAAATTAATCCATATTTTTTTTTAATGAAGTGAAATAATTTAATTTAAATAGAAAAAAAAAGAGAATGCATGCTAGTAGTAGTTGTCCATAACCCCAGATTTTCTCTATTCTTGTAAAGCCCCTCTTTCTTTGATTATTAAAACCCTTGCGTGATAGCCCATAAATTATTCCTTTTACCTTAGGGAGTTTCCTCCTAATAAATTATGTGAATTTCAATGAAAACGAATTTACAATACTCGATTCTCTTCCGTGAAAGAATGAAATGTAATAAGATTTATTTAATGGTAACTTTCGGTACAGTCAATAATTTTTTTGGGTGCCTCCACGCAGAGGGAATAGAGTTATGGATTATTAAATTTTGGGTCCTTTGAAAGATAGTCAAATAATTTAATTTTCAAGTTTTCTATCCTTATGTGATCCACCCCTCAATTTATGCAATTGCGAAGGAAGTTAAATTTCGAGAAAGCTCATGTTGTTTTAAATTGTTACGTCGAATATAGTTTCATGTGCCCACCATGGTGTAGTTCACTCATGGTTAAAATTAATACAATCATTCTACTTAGCAGTTTTGGTTATCAAGCTTTGTCATAAACGACAAAGTCTATTTTTCTTTATTATTTAATAACTCGAGTTGTCGTTGAGTTAAGTCAATTGTCCAGCTGTCGTCGAGTCAGATTATTTTGACTTTACCGAACCCAAATACAAGTGAATTTCGACTATTATTTTGCTGAAGCTATTTTGGTATTAAATTTTGGAGTTACTCAACGTTTTCAGTTATTATGCCCCATATTTTTTAATCTTCAAAGTGGGATTATTAGTTTTTACTAATCACGATGCCGGAATGCGTTATTTCTCTTTTCGTTCCTTGCCAGTAGAATATATGCTGGAAATTCATTTTATTAAACTTTATATTAGTCCATGTATTTTCTCTCATTAATATTTTCAGGAGGGGTATTTAAAAGTTCATTTAAAAATTCTCTTTTACTATTTAAGGGATTATTCCTTTGTAATCTCATAATAAAAATACATTTTCTTGAGTGAGTTTCAGATTTATTTCTATTGTATCCCATCTCCTTATTTAAAAGGGATGATTTCTTGTGGAAGTGACTAACTCTTTAATTTAATTTTCATTTCATTGTATTTATATCCAATTTATTGGATTGCTTCACTTGGTCATTAATAAATCTAGACTTCATTGCTAATTGTTTGATCTCATTGGCTATTTGCTCTAAATTACATTGAGTAATTCATCTTTATCTCACTTGTGTTTTAGATTGAAGTAGTATATCTTTAATTTCCTAATTAGTAATCTCATCTACGATCATTTACTTGTGCTTTCATTTGCATAATTCTCACTTGCTCCATTTGTCATAACATATTATAAGTGAATATTTTTAAGAGCACTTTCTATTAAGGCATTTGAGTTATTGTTCTAACATTTTCATCTAATTGTCATTTCCTTTACTTGCTTTATTGATTAATCCTTACATGCTTCATTGAATCATTGTTGTACGCTAATAATCTTGTCATAAATCTTGATTACAAGTGAATTGGTATTTCTTTTTTTGAAGCATCTTGTTTTGAGAGATGAGGGTTTGACATTGAGAGAACCTGGTGACAATTGAGAGAGAACTCTGTGTGAGCTAACACAAAGCCAGATTATCTTCCACCCCTTTATTGGCAAGGGGGTCCGCTAATCTATTTGCATTCCTTCTGATATGAACGAAAATAATTGCTCGCCCTTTTGCAATGATTGCTGCTAGTTGTTAAACAAGTGGTCCAAGCGCCAACAACTTTTGCATTTGTGAGCTGGAAAGCCACCAAGTATGTAGTTGGCTATTTGAGTGGGTGGAGATTATGTGATCGGGCTATGATTATTCCTTGGATGAGGAAATGGTACTATTAAATGGTACTATTGATCTTATTGTGTGTGCATATTTCTCGACATTGTTGTCGAAAGGAACAATGGAATTTGCAAGAACACGCATATCCATGGCCGCAAGCTTACAGTCTTATGTCTTATGCAGGCAATTTATGTCTTATCCGGGCAATTAATATGGCTAAATGTATTGTAATTTAAGGTATTTGATATGGTGTTGCCTTCGCGGGTGCGCTTGCAGGCAGGCCATATAATTAATAAAATGATGTTATTTTGGTGTTGGGGAGGAATAACCTTCCCAGTCATCCGATCCGGTTCTGGGTCGGGTGGTAGTGTCTCTTCTTATTATGGTGTGGAATATTTCTTTGATGGTTTGATTTATTAAATTTCCTAGGAGTAATTATTTAATAGCCATAAAAATCTCAAGATACATTCAATAAATTTGTTTAACGATTTATTTTGTTAAAAGCAGTCCATTTAGTTCTTCTAACATAAGTTATGATTGCTTAAACAGATACTTAAATATTTCACTCTACAGCACAAAATTTCAATCCTTAAAAATCATGAATCTGTGGAATTAATATTGGTGTGACATATAATAAATTTCTTTCGAAGATCAAAGTACCTTCTTAACACAATAATTCCACCAACATTGAGACAATTCTCTAAGTTTTATTCTGGCATCGAAGTCCTCCTCATCATCTTGAGTCTTAATCTCTCGTCATATATTCTTCCTTCCCCAAGGAAATTTTGGTGAAATTCATTGTTTAAGATATTACTAGTGATACCATCATTATTTAAATCATCTATCTCAAAATTAAAATCCCTTGATTTACATCCATTTACCCTTTGGCTTACTGATTCCAATACCACTATATGCAATTGCATATAAACATTTTTTCATCACGATCTAATTTTATATCATGCTTAATTTACTTGCACGATGATTTGATCCATGTTGATTTATTTGACAATCAGCACTTCATCCACAGAAATATTTTCTTATCTCGTCGAGTTTGTAAAGTTCGTAGCTCAATACCACTTGATTGCTTTATCATAAATTCAGTTTCCTCAAGTTGGGAAAAAGACTCTTTCTTATTAAATAGTATCATTATTTTAGATTTTGAAACAGTTGGAAACACTACTACTGTCATTGTCCATGAGAAACTTAAACGTGAGGTGTTATGTGGAAACGACCTCTTTTAACGTTATGGGAAGTCCTACTCATGAAATAATGAGTCAAGTACAATCTTTATTAATTGACTTTCACTTCTTTTGTCACTATGTACACAATCCTTCTCAAGGTATCCGTATAAATTTCTAGCAACATTCCTTCCTATATCTTCCTCATTTATTATCATTTGGTCATCATGCAACTTCACACCTTCACATTTTAAAATATGTAGATCATCATTATGACTATTACCAATCATGTTTCTAACTCTACTGATTAATACCTTTAAAAGAACTTTCTTCTTGATAGAACGTCCCTTCATTTCCTCCTACCCGATATTCATAGATATACTTTTTATTTTTCTCCCTGTCTTGATTTCCTACTATTCCATGTCTATTGGCTTCAAAAATGGAAGTTTCTTCACTTCATTCTATTTTATTAAATTGACTTGAATTTCTCACCTCCAATCATTGTGGTTTTTCCTCCTCTCCTATAGCACTGATATACCTTGGAAATGTTGTTACTATTTCCAACTTGGGTAATACCTGATAAATAAATTCATTAAGATAGATACCAAGTGTAATCCGCTTATCTTTTCCTATTTTAAGACATCAACATAATAAGATCTCCTGATCATACGTCTTGTTGTCTACTTCATTCATATAGTTAGTCACCTATGAAACTTTACAATGTGGGTCTCCCATTGTTATAAATGTTGTTATGCACACAACTTCTCTTCTCCAATCATTCCATTTATCATACCTTACAGGTTCCGTAAAATAACCTTCATTATTACACTGATTTTTCAGGTTCATTAGTTGATTGCCAATATTTTCTTCTTTATGTGCATCATCCTTAGATAGACCTTATAGTGATACCTTTAGAGTACCAAGTCATGATTGTACCAAACTCTTCCATTATGTTCTAAAATAGGTTGTTTCTTCTTATTGATTTCTTACCCCTGTTGTGATACTTCTTCTCTATGATCCACATTGGCCATAATCACATGAACTATCATTAGCAAGTTTCTCCTTTCCATTTCTCTTTCGACATCTTTATCCACTATATGTAATTAAACTTGAATCACGAAACCTCATGTAACATTATACTCAACATTTAAACTGAAATCCAAGTCTGTACGATTTGCCATTGAGAATATAGTAGTAAATGAGCAGATACATGTAATCTGAATGGCAATGGTAGTGCAAAATTAAATTTATTAGAAGATCATATTGAGAGAGATGTGTTCTTGCAATAATAGACAAGAGAAATGCCAAGCAGCTGCTATTGCTAAAGGACAATGAGAACAACAAGCTAACACAAATAATAGTATTCAAGGAATGTTATCTCTGTGTTTTTAGATCAGATTTTACAATAAAATAATGAACAGATGCTAGTGAACAATGATCATCTAAAGGTAATAAGATATCAGAGTTTATCCATTGTGAATTGGAACATATTTCACTATTTTAGAGCACTTTAATTGGTGACAAATTTCAACTTCAATTATCCAAATACTTCAAGTGCTATGTAAACTGTGTAGTAAAATGAACCGGTGGTGAGTAGTTACACCAGCATTAAAGATTTGTTAAAAAAACATGCTAGCATACCATATCAATAGTGCAATGATAGCCAAACACTGTAATCAGTCACTCAATATCAAGATTCATCATTGAAGAAGCATAAAATAAGAGCCAAAATACTTAGATTATTGTTGTGATAATTATGCAGTGAATTTTTAACCAGATATGTATTAACCATGCCCAATTTATTCAACAAAGTTTTGAAGATTCTTGATTCATTTCAATCTACTATTTTATATATTTTCCCCTACTGCTCGGCATGCAATCAAACCATTGCCAAATTTGAAACTGTGTGATTGACCATGCAAATTATCAATAATCACTAATTTTGTAGTATTAAAACTTAGAGAATTGTCTCAACATAAAATCAAAATTCCAATGAGTAAAGCTTAAGAATATTAGTGGCAGTATTGTTTTAAGAAGGTACTTGAATTCTGAAAGAAAATTCACCATGACTTTTGAAATTATATGTCACATCAATATTAAGTCTACAGATTCATGACCTTTTGTGCTAAGATAAATTGAAATTATGTGTTGTAGAGTGAAATATTTTGAGTATCTGTTTAAGCAATCATAACTTATGTTAAAAGAATTAAATGGACTGCAAAATAAATCGTTTAAACAAATTTATTGAATGTATCTTGAGATTCTTATGGCTATTAAATGATTACTCTAAGGAAATTTAAGAAATCAAATAACCACAGAAATATTCCACACCATAAAGAAGAGACACCGCCACCCGACCCAGAACCAGATCAGATGACTGGGAAGGTTATCCCTCCCCAACACAAAATAAAATCATTTTATTAATAAGATGGCCCGCCTGCAAGCGCACCTGCGAAGGCAACACCATATCAAACCCTAACAAAGCTTTTGATGGCTACTAGGTTTTACATTCATCAATTACAACATAAAGATCGAAACAAAACCAGGAAGCTTTGAATTCTTGATGAGAGAAGGAGATTCTTTTGGTGCTTGGACTTTGAACACATATGCACTTCACTTGAGGTAACCTTGTGGATCATATTTATCTGCAAATGGCTGTACCCTGGATGTTACACACAAAACCTGAATTCCAAAGCTTTTTCCACCAAAAAATCATGTTGACTTGTTGTTAATTTGAAATTTATCGAGAGAGTGACAATCTACGTTTTGTAGAATCAGAATTTTCTGTCCTTATATCAGAAAATATATTACTAAGTCAACACTAAATGTAGTTGATTTTTTTTTTTTCTTCCCAAAAATGAGTTGATTTACTAAATATCATTAAATTTATCTTATAAACTGTTATGTACCTATTTACATATCAATTTGTACAGATCATAAATAATTCAATTTGTTAACTAAAACATAGATCATTTACATGTAAGTGAAATTATATAACTAAAGTTTAACTTTAATTTTATTTAAAATTACTTAACAATTATAAGTCCCTCCAAAACATGCCAACACCGTTTCTATATAAGTGGAAAGTACTTTTTAATTTAAAAACAATTTCCAAAAAAAATACTTGTAATACCGTGCTTCAACCATGATGATTGTTTTTAGTTTTATGTTTTTATTAGTAAGATGAATTTTAAAGCATATTTCCACGGGAAGGACCGAACATGAGCTAGACCACTGCGCCCAGGAACTCGGCTAGACCACTGCTCAGAAATGGGTTTCCTATGCGAGTCGGTTGCGGCAATTTTAAGTTCTACCCACCAGTCCAAACTGCCATTAGTTAGTGCATATACATATACAGATCTTGTAGTTTGCGGGGACATTTATTTTACAACCAGAGGTACCCCAGTAATTGGAAGGCATGGAAGAAAACCGAGAGTTGATTATCCAAGAGAAATATCTTACAGGGATGCTGAGCCATGGCTGTAGCAAACGGCTCTACAGTCTCTGCTTGTAAGACCATGAAGTTATCTCGTGTTTTGCATTATTGCAAAAAGTTATTCGTTGTTTCCTTTGCCTCTTGTTTGTCAGTATGTTACCTTAAATCATTATTTACGCTTGCTTTCTATAACCTATTTTTCAGAGTACTCGTGTCTGTTACTTTGGAAGAGCTTCCGAGTGATTTGTATATTCTATAGCAATATTAGCGCTTATTTTTCACAGGCATTCTTTTTTATGTTTATTAAATTTTTGTATAAAAGCAAGGATGCAAACGTGTTGATATATATTGCTTTAAAAATTGTAGACCATACCGCCAGTGGAGAGTGGGAAACCGGGAGAAGACGAAATAGAAGCGCTTGCAGGATCTAAGCCAGACAATACCTAATTTTTGAATGAAACAACCCAATCACCAATCTATCCAATATATGTATCCCAAAATGTTGTAATAGATGAAAGGAAACAGCTCATATTCTTTGAATTGGAAGCGATGATCCCATACTTTTCGGCTGCAATGTTGACCATCGTTGGAAATTTCATCCCAAACTCAATGGAAATTGCTAACCTTCACCGTGGCAAAGTTGTAAAAGTATAGTGATATACCTTATCGAAGTCACGGTAACGATGTTGATTTAGAGCAACCCCAAATCTATTAGCCGTGCCACTTTAATTTTTGTCACAGTCGCAACAAGACCAGCTCAAAGGACCGACAAAGTCAGCTTTAGTTGTTCTTGACATTGACATTTCTTCAATCATCACCACCGATATCTGCTCGTAATCCTTCACTCTCGAGTAAATAAGAGGAGGGACTGCACAGAATCTGATGGATCAGAATGGGTTCAATTTCTTCATTCTGAGCCATTTGATGAACAAATTTAGACAGTCAATGATAACATATTAGCAGGTAAGTTGGAATGCGATCATCAGTGCACACCTCCACGGGCTCTACTTGAGAATCCACAACAATTCCCAAGAAATTTGATTATAAATAATTGGGTCGTCTTTGGATTAAGAAAATTGGAATAAACAACCAGTTAAGATGCAGGGGACAATGAGAAGGAGCCCAGATAAGAAAAGGCTAGAGCCGAGACCAGTGCCTGGAACTCCATAAGTACGTGGAATAAATCATAAATTAGCAGAGCTGCATCGCTTAGATCAACAGAACAAGGATTTTGAGTAGGAATTGAAGAAGCTGGATAGCACAGACAGAGCGTCGACAATTGCAAAGAGACATTAGCTCTTGGCCTGACATTTGTATGGCGCAAATTGTACTTCAAACTCCACAACACATAGTGCTTCAAGGAACAAATTCATAATTTTATTTAAACCTGGCCATCGTATTTGCATTTTCAAGGAAAAATAAACAGTGAGTTGGTAAATTTGCATATTTAGAACACGGAACTTGAAACAATGTGAGGGATTCTCGTTGTCATCATTAATCCATGCGCAAATTTAGCAGGTTGTAAGACCCAATAAATCAAGAATAGAAAGAAAAGTGCAAAACAAAAACTTCTGAAAGTGTCTTGCCAATAAAACCCTTGTCTTTTTGCAATAACTTTGCAAGTTTCCACTAGCGAGAGCCTTACCTACAAGAAAGGCAACCCAAAAGAGAATTCCAATATTCATGCCAAAATAAATAAACTCATATTGGTTGGGAATTCTTTCAAAACAGAAATTAAACCAGATGCACTTTGTTACTATATATGTACATGATAAGGTTTTCTGTGGAAATTACTCATAGGAATGACTATGAAAATGAACATCATCAAAATATAACTATGCAGCGAGTATGCATTGAATAAAGAAAATTTACGGCATAGTGAGGGTTTGTAGAAAAATATGCAGCCTCCTGGAAGTAATCAACCTGTAACTTTAAAACAAGTCAAGTTAAAAATTCCAACAAATAAATTTTTCGGATGCCCATAGGCCCCAAGGGTTTGTTGGAATTCAGAGGCACAGCAAACCAATAAAACACACAGCAGAAAATCAAACACATATGACACAGTATTTAACATGGTTCACCCAACCAATCTGGGCTACGTCCACCAAACATAGGCATCAGGAGTTTATTAATCAAATTAGGAGATTACATCATGAAATCCTCACACTCTCTCTTAGCAAATCATCCGAATGATTGCCTGTTATATAGCATATAGAATCTAACAGCCTCATAACTCCCTCACATCAAATATAGGAGGCATTAACTCCCTCCCAACAACCTGGAGCTAATCTAGGAACTGAATCTCTATTGTTGTCATCAGGTGAGATTTTTTTCCTATTTTGCTTAAACAGAAAATCTCAAAAATCTCCACCTTGACAACAATTCGCCTGATGCCCTGTTATTATTATTTTATCTTTTCTGCAAGCCAAGAGAAGCCAAACACCAGCGTAGCTTCTCCAACAAAACTGGTTTCGTGAACATGTCTGCACAGTTCTCCTTTGTATGCACCTTTTCAAGAGAAACTCCCCTTTCAGTGATAACCTGTCTTACAAAATGATATTTGATTGGAATATGCTTTGAATTACTATGATAGGCCGGATTCTTAGCCAAGTGTATTGCACTTTGACTGTCACAAAGTAACCTGATGTTATCCTGTAACCTACCAAACTCACCAAGCAAACCTTTCAACCAAACCGCCTCTTTGCAAGCATGAGAAGCAGCAATGTATTCTGCTTCAGTAGTAGACAAAGCAACAATATTCTGTAGCTTTGACATCCAGCTAATAGCTCCACCTGCAAGAGTAAAGACGTACCCTGAAGTTGACCTTCTCTTATCCAAGTCACCTGCAAAATCGGAATCAACATATCCGCAAACAAATTCACGACTCTTATTGTAAGAAATACAATAACTACTTGTGCCTCTCAAGTACCGAAGCACCCATTTTACTGTTGACCAGTGCTCTTTACCCGAATTTGCCATGTACCTGCTGACAACCTCAACTGCATGAGAAATATCTGGTTGCGTACACACCATCGCATACATCAAACATCCTACTACATTGGCATAAGGAATTCGAGACATATAATCCTTTTCTTCATCTGTATTAGGACATAAACTCGAAGAAAGCTTAAAATGGGAAGCTAAAGGGACTGACACAGGCTTCACATTATTCATACCAAACCTCAAAAGTATTTTCTCAACATACTTCTGTTGTGATAGCCACAGCTTACCATTATTCCTGTCTCTGAAAATCTCCATGCCCAAAATCTGTCTTGCGGCTCCTAGATCTTTCATATCAAACGTCCTTGCCATCTGAGTCTTCAACCTGTTGATTTCTTCAATGCTTTTGCTTGCTAAAAGCATATCATCAACATACAACACTAAGATAATGAACATGCCATTATTTAACTGCTTAAAATAAACACAATGATCATATTCACTTCTTACATATTTCTGACTCAACATGAAAGAATCAAACTTCTTATACCACTGTCGAGGCGACTGCTTCAGGCCATATAATGACTTCTTGAGCCTGCAGACAAATTTCGCATTGCGATGCTGAACAAACCCTTCCGGTTGTTCCATATATATTTCCTCATCTAAATCACCATGTAGAAATGCAGTCTTAACATCTAACTGCTGCAACTCCAAATCAAACAAAGCCACTAATGCTAACACAATTCTAATTGAAACAATTTTAACCACTGGTGAAAATATCTCATGAAAGTCTATGCCAGCTTTCTGAGAAAACCCTTTTGCAACCAGCCGAGCTTTGTACCGGTCTTCCGTATCATTCACACCCCGTTTCAGCTTGAAGACCCATTTGCATCCCACAGTTTTCCTGCCTTTCGGAAGCTCAACCAGATCCCACGTGCCATTCTTACCTAAGGCAATCATTTCTTCCTTCATGGCTGCTTTCCATTTGTCACTATTTGAACCTTCTACAGCTTCCTGATAACACAAAGGTTCATCATCATTAGCGATCAAAGAAACTGAAGTAACATTATCATCATACCTTCTCAGACAGCGTTTCATCCTAGTAGACCTCCTTAAGAATGTTTCTGGTGCTTCCACAATTGGCTGTCTATCAATTGTAGGAATTTCTTCATGATTGCCATCTGAGACCTGTTCATGTCCTCCATTTGAACCCTGTTCATAATCTGATTCTGAAACCTGTTCATGACTAGAATCTGAACTATGGTCGTTATGACTATCATTAGAAATGCTGTCAAACTGAATATGCTGGAAATCACATACATCATCCTGTTTCAATTTTCTATCTACATCTAATTGTACAAGAGAGAATTCATTAAACTTTACATCTCTGTTGATGATGATTTTGCGGGTAGTAGGATCCCACAATCTATATCCCTTCGTTCCATCACCATACCCAACAAAGATATACCTTTTAGACTTTGGATCTAATTTAGTTCGCTGATGTTTAGGCACTAGAGCATATGCATCACAACCAAACACTCTGAGTTTAGAATAGTCACAAGGGTGTCCTGTCCATACCTCTTGCGGAACCTTGCAGTCTATTGCCGTTGATGGAGATCGGTTTATCACATAACAAGCGGTTGCCACTGCTTCCGTCCACAACTCCTTCGGCAACCCGGCGTTACTCAGCATACACCTTGCTCTCTCTAGAAGAGTCCTGTTCATGCGTTCAGCAACTCCATTCTGCTGAGCAGTATAAACCGTGGTCTTATGTCTTTCGATCCCTGCATCCTTGCAATAGCTGTCAAACTCCTTGGAGGAAAACTCACCACCATTGTCAGTTCTTAAACATTTTATAGTTCTACCAGTGCTGTTTTCTACCAATGCTCTAAACTGCTTGAAAACTGTAAAAACATCAGACTTCTTTTTCAACATGTAGACCCAAACTTTCCGAGAAAAGTCATCAATGAATGATACAAAATAAGACGAACCACCATATGAAGCTGTAGGAGCTGGACCCCACACATCTGAATGGATATAATCAAGTATGCCTTTACTAGTATGTTTGCCTGTTTTAAACTTTTGTTTACTTTGTTTACCAAACAGACAATGTTTACAGAAATCCAATTTTCCAGATCTTAGATTAGGAAGTAACTTTCGGTCAGCCAAAATTTTCAATCCTCTTTCACTCATATGCCCCAATCTTTGATGCCATAAGTGAATGGAACTACTGTCATGTTCAGACACAGACACATGATCTGACCCAGTTCTACCTTCTAACTGAAATAGATTTCCTACTTTCTTAGCTTTCATCACTAGTAAGATACCTTTATAGATTTTCATAACTCCACCTTGAATTACAGTTTTATATCCATTTGAATCAAGTGCTCCTAATGAAATCAAATTTTTCCTTAAATCTGGTACATGCCTCACATCAGTTAATATTTTGGTTGTACCATCAAACATTTGTAGTTGTACACTTCCTATTCCAACAATACTGCAAGTGACATCATTACCCATGTACACGACTCCATCATCAACTGATCTATATGTTTTAAACCAATCTTTATGTATACACATGTGGTTAGATGCCCCGGAATCTAACAACCAATGTTGATCATGTTTTGAAACATTAACTGACAATACTTCATCACTCATACCTGAACCAGATACTGAACCTGTATCTATGGTGTTGGCTTCCTTCTTCTCTGTCGAAGAGCCTTCTTTAGCAGCCTGCTTTCGCTTCCAGCAATCCTTTTTCAGATGTCCAGCCTTGCCACAATGCCAGCACTTCATCTTTGGCTTCTTTCCTTTGGACTTTGAACGAGAGTCGCTATGCTTTCCCCCGGAGTGTCTCTCTCGTGAGCGACCTCTGGCCATCATTACCTCTGATGTAGAGGTGTCTGCATTCGACCTCTTCCTTGTCTCCTCAGCCAACAAGGCTCCAACAACATCGTCAAACTCAAGGATTTCTGATGTACTAAAGCTTATGGAAGTAACAAAGTGATCCCAAGATTCAGGCAAAGAACATAATAGAGTTATTGCCTTATCCTCTGAATCAAATTTCACATATAGACTATTTAATTGCACCAACAAGGTATTAAAAACATTCAGGTGATCAGCAATTGAGGTACCTTCTTTCATCCGCAAACTGTAAAGCTGCCGTTTCAAGAGAATTCGATTTGTCAAAGATTTCGTCATATAGAGCTTCTCAAGCTTCGTCCACAGGCCTGCGGCGGTTTTCTCTGACACAATGTTGAACAGAACATCGTCTGCGACACATAACCGAATTTCACTCAGAGCTCTATCGTCCATCTCATCCCATTCATCCTTCGTCATGGAAGGAGGCCTTTTGTTTTTTCCCAACAGTGCTTTCGCCACACCTTGTTGAACCAGCAGATCGTGCATCTTTACCTTCCAAATCTCAAAATTATTCTTGCCATTAAATTTCTCAATTTCAAAATGGGCACTTTGAGTTTTCGCCATTTGATATCAGCAAAAAACACAGTAATCTCCAAAACCCAACTTTTAATAAAGTTTGTGATTAAATACCAGCAATTAGCAAATTAAAAAACAAACTGCCTATGCCTTTGTGTTTGCACCACAAAAAACAACTGCCTTATTGTTGTGCAAAATTCTAGTATATAAACTGAGTATCAAACTCAAGAGTAATACATCCCTTTCAGGCAAAATAATTTACTCTCTCAAAAAATTTCGGGCAAATAGTTTCACCGAACTGAACTTGGACACAACCTAACAGGATTATGTGATTTTGTGCCGACTGTTATTGACAAAATTCACATATGTACACAGCGCAGGTTTATATCAACATTGTTGGCAAAAGATACCCATGCAGGTTACACTGTCCGGTTATATATCCACATTGTGTATTAACATAACCACACATTTTTTCAATGTAAAACCACATCCACGCAGTTTGTCAACACATCATATCCATGCGATTTTTTAATATGCAGGTTTTGTTTAAATAAATCCACGCAGTTTGTAAATCATTACTGTTTCCACGCTATACTCATACCCACGCAGTTTCAAGTTTTACCTCCACGCAGCAGACAAAAAACAAAAACACGTTGTTCGTCGTTTTCAAAATAAATCCTTGCTGAATTTAATACATATATCCACGCTGTGTGTTTTCAAATCCATTCATGCCGGTTTCAAAAAAAACATATGCACGCTGTTTTTTTTTAAAAAAACCCATATCCACGCACAGCAAAAACCATATGCACGCTGTTGGTTAATATATTACCTTTTTAAGGACCTTCATAATCTAAAATCTGGTTGCATTATTCGTGGGCCACCGTATCTAAAATCTGGTTGCATTATCATGTGAAACATTTAAATACCAGAAATTTAAATACCACGCACCAGAAATTTAAATACCAGGTATCAGCGCTCCAGCAATATACAGCTCCATGCGCGCGGCCAGCAAACGATCCAGGCTATCCTCTCTGCACCAGCACCTCCAACATGCTCTGATACCAATTGTTGGAATTCAGAGGCACAACAAACCAATAAAACACACAGCAGAAAATCAAACACATATGACACAATATTTAACGTGGTTCACCCAACCAATCTGGGCTACGTCCACCAAACAGGCATCAGGAGTTTATTAATCAAATTAGGAGATTACATCATGAAATCCTCACACTCTCTCTTAGCAAATCATCCGAATGATTGCCTGTTATATAGCATAGAGAATCTAATAGTCTCATAACTCCCTCACATCAAATATAGGAGGCATTAACTCCCTCCCAACAACCTGGAGCTAATCTAGGAACTGAATCTCTATTGTTGTCATCAGCTGAGATTTTTTTCCTATTTTGCTTAAACAGAAAATCTCAACAGGGTTGAGCCTAAGCTCTCATACCATATGTAACAGTAAAAAAAATAAATTAATTTCTTAATAGAAAAATAGGCTCACAAATAATTTTATATCTATGTTACCTGTGATCGATGTTTGCCAGATGACAACAAGGTTGTGGGGACGACTTTCCACCCAACCGTAGGCTCAATTGTGCAAGGATTCTGCTACAACTGGCCACCACCGAGCCTCAATCAATGTACTACTGCCAGTGTTAAGTCTTAGTATACCATTCTCCCAAGAGAATGAAAGATAGAATCTCGGAATGATAGAATGCAGGAATGCCTCTCATCTTCCTCACCATCTATTAAATAGAACAACATTGGAAGGGGAACCACATGCACACACTCCATGTGTCTACATGCAACTTTCTTTTGATTTTTAGCTTTATTGTTTTATTTCTTTACTTTTCTTTTGATTTTTATCTTTCTTGTTTTATTTCCTTCTTTTTGATAGTTTTCTTGTTTTATTTCTATTTATTCTTATTTAGAATTTTAGTATGGTTATTACTATTTATATTTTTATTATTTATTATTAAGTGATTTATTTATTATTAATTATTATTTTTGGATTATTTATTTTTAGTATTATATTATTATTATATTATTTATTATTATTTATTATTAAAGGGAGGGATATTACATTGGTTGCCAGCACAGCGGGTGCGAGCACGGAGGTGGTGAGTCACCCAAAAAAATTGCCATAGAGAGCTCCCGGAGAAATGATGGATGGCATGGGCATGTATGTATGGTGAGGCCGCTATGGGGTGTATTAAAGGCCTGATAGCAGGCTGGTTAGCTCTTGCCATGGTTCGTGCTTTTTCTTTATCTTTGTTTTTTGTCTTTCAATAGGGGACAAAGAATCATTAATTTGTTTTCATTATAGCATGGTCATTTTCCTTTTCTTGATCTTTTTTTCTCTTTCAACACTTGTCAAAGAAGCATTAATTTGTTTTCATTATAGCATGGTCCTTTCCTTTTTTTCATCTCTTTTTTTGTCTTTCAACAATGGTCAAAGAAACATTAATTAGTGTGATATGCTAGAAGCATTAATTAGTGTTATATGACATATGACTCATGATTTGTAAGGCTAAGAAGCATGTATTGCATATAGCATGGTCCTTGTTTTTTGTTGATTTTTTTTTTTGTCTTTCAACCAGGCCTCGAATTTCAAACGTGTTTTTTCCTTTCAATTGAAACCTTGGAGACGGTTGTTTGTTTTCCATGCCTCTCAATTTATGTTTTCAGTAAATTTATGTCTGGTTTTTTTTGTGTTACATATTAAAAAAATGAGTTCTTGCTGTCATATGTTTGACATTCTACCTATGAAGAAATCTTCCATCATGGCCACCAGAACACCAAATTTCTTCCTGTTTTACAGTGTGTGTCTCATGGATACCAGAGCACCAAATTTCTTACTTTTTCACAGTTTGTGTTTCATTCTCATCATTTCTATCGTGAGCCTAGCGTTAAGTGGATGCAGTTGCATCCGTCAATATAAACTCGCTTGTTACACTTACTCAAGAACCAACAATGGTAATAAAACTATCCTTTCCATGGCCTGATTACTTGTTTGTTACACTTACTCAAGAACCAACAATGGTAATAAAACTATCCTTTCCAGGGCGTGATTACTTGTTTGGTGTTATTATTGCAGTTGGGGCATATGCATACGGATCATTTGTAGCGAAACTCTATGGTGGAAATTTGGGCGCTGCTAGTTCGGATCTTTACAAAAATGGCATTGGGTGTAGCATATCCGGATCTTTACAAAAATGGCATTGGGTGTAGCATATTGGGTGCTTTGGCATATTTGCAGTTTGAACGGCTTGAGATGTACACAAAAACCACTGGAAGAACATTCTGGTATATTAAAATTGTTTAAATCTTGAGTTGCTATTGAGTTGCTATGAACTTGTTATAGAGTTGGTGGTAATAATATTTTATAATCAATTATTTTTAATTCAATAAAAATCCCATAATTGCGTTCAAATTATCTTTGTGGTGATGCGTCATATGAAATATTGTGTTTTTTTTTAAATCTTCTATTTACAAAAATACAAAAATCTCAGAAAAAAAAATTAAAAAATCATATATCTTCTATTTACAAAAATACAGAAGTCTGAGAAAAAAAAAAAAAACATATACTTCTCTAGATTGATTCATTTAATAGGATAGTCCATCAAAGTCGAGTAGACTGATTTCCTACGTCATATTATCTTGTTATACAGAGTGGCAGGCTGAGAGTCAGGTCGACGGCTGGGCAGAGTTAAAGAAGAGTCGTGTGGAATAAGCGATAATGGAAGACTGTTGTTTTGTTTCCTAACATTGTTACTTAATATTAGTTGAAGCATTCCAAAGTAAGCCAGGTTGACCGCATCACAGTTCCACAAAGTAACCTAGCTTGGACCGCATCACAGTTCCACACTCATTCAAAACCTTTATTTATTTGAATTCTAATAATATCAAGGGTGAAAATACCACGAAGAAGCCACTACACTTCAGTTTAACCACTACCCTTTCACCAATTCCTGGGCAAATTAAAATTTTAATGCCCTTCCCTCCCTTCCATTTAAAGTTCTTCCTTCTCATTACTTAATGTTACCCCTCTATTTTTCCGCCTTTCTTTTGCAAAACATTTATCTCAATCACATCTAAACTTTTCACCTCCCAAAAATTACAAATATCACTAAAGACACAGGTGTGCCATATGCCAGAATGCCCAATACATGGTGAAAAGACAATCCCAAGCCACCAAGCATTGGGGCAGCCTCAATCAATTCATCTATTGTTTTGAAATATTTACCTGTGTATTCGAACGCTCTAATACAACCACTACAACCATCTAATATTCTATGAAGTATTCCATGTTCCAGGTCACATGACCATCTAGAAAGACAACAATTAAAAAAAACCCACCCCTTGCCAGGTCCACACCACTGCAAACTCTTCTTTCTTTCTTCTTAATTTTCTTGGCAAATTCTCACCAAACAAGACGAAATCAATGCCACACTCATCTGCATATTTCAGTTACATGAAAATGTCCTTCCATGCTCACCTCACATGCTCATGAAATTTTAATTAGAATTCTTATTCACAATCTAAAATTTTTCAATTCACATCCAATCCCAAGACTGAGTTTCGATAGTCGTATGTTTCTTCCTCTTAAACAATAAGTTACTCATGAGTATTAAGTCTGGTCAAAATATGCAAGTCATGACAGAGATTTATTCGGCGAACTTTACAGGAAAAAACTAGCGTGCAACAATAAAAATTTAAATAAGAGTCATAAACGCGCATGTTGTCAAAGATAAGGGAAAAATGTGGTTTCCAGTTTATGTCAAAATGTGGTTTCCAGTATATGTCAAAGATGAAGAGCAGGGTTGAAAGTCTCTGTGTCATGAAGAAATCAAACAGGGGTATGTGGAAAGTACCAGAGTACTTTAAAGTAGCCGGTGACTCAAATCCAGCTTTGCTCTAGTTCCAATCCGAAATATTCAATTCGTCAGGATGACAGAGTAGGATGTCCAGAACTCAGATTACACTTTTAATTTTAAACTGTGTTATGTACAGGTTTCAAGTCGTGACTTATGAAATAAGATATTATAGATTTTTACGTTTTCTCTATGAAAGCAGACATCAAAACAACGGGTTGGAAAAGTATACCACACGTCAAGTTTGGAAGATTTTTTCCCTATCATCAAATACGTTCTAAAATAAAAAATAAGTCGTGTGGAACTTCAAATTCGACGGTTACTTTTAACAATTGTCAATGAAGGGTTAATTAGTGTTATATGTTATTGATTGCTATAGATTGTCTTATATTTTCCTTACATAGTGTTATATGTTATCATATTTCAGGGCTGCTTTCAACAATGGTCAAAGAAGCTTTTACTTGTGTTATATGCTATCGATTGCTATACATAGTGTTATATGTTATCTATTGCCTTACAGGTTTTCTTTGCAACCTCTGGTGCAAATGCTAATTACTCACTAATCAAACCAAACCTAACTCTAATTTATAAGACATAATATTAACATTTACTATTTTATATAATATAAAATATTAAGCAATATAATTTAATACTTACTCAAAATCTCAATCAAAAAATTCAGTCTTAAAAGCAAAAAAATTCATTTGCGATAATAATTCATGCAAATTTTCTCTTTATTAAACATATGTTTAAATTTCACAAGCCTATAAATTTATAAATTATGTATATCACATGTCTTTTACAAATTGTAAATTTATAAATTACAAATATCACAGATTTCTTTACTTTGGACATAATTATTGTATAGATTATAATTCATAAATTTTGCACATTTTTATTAAAACCTATTCAGAAATTTATAAATTACAAATATCACATATTTCTTTACTTGGACATAATTATTGTATAGATTATAATTCATAAATTTTTGCACATTTTATTAAAACCTATTCAGAAATTTCCTATAAAAATCTGATTGTATAAAAGTGATTAATTTCCTCTGAAAATTCTATTTCATAAAAGGTCATCCAGCACTATCATTTAATTGTAATCGTATGCCATTTCCCGGATCAAAAAGGGGTTTCAAAGAGTAAACGGAATGTTATAATCTCTAATTATGATTAGAAATTTGTGTTGTCTTCCTATATTAATGAGTGAACTTAATAATCAGTGCACGTTACCGAACTCAAATTTGTGTTGTCTTTCTATATTAATGAGTGAATTTAAAATTGGAGTTGTTTACGAGGCTAGTTAAAAGTGGTTGGAATTTGCCAAAAAAAAAAATTCAAAAATATTATAGAGGGAGTGTTTGAATCTTTTTTTTATAGTAGAAATGGATTTAGCACCATCAAAAACTTCTAAAGCACCTAAAACTAGATTTTACTTGGATTTACAAAACTTACTCCCAAATTTTTTTAAAATATCATCAAAATTTCCATAACTTTCTTGAAAAAAAAACATAATCATTAAGCTATGAGGTTAATATTGAGTGCACTATACAGAACTCAAATTGACCTATTAATTGGAAACTGAATAAAACCATCGAATTTTAACTATGTTTGAGCTTTGGTACTAAAAAAATAATTTGTCATTACACCATGATTACATAATTTAATATATATATATATAAAGGTAAATACACTATTTTCTATTAATGTGTCCTAAAACAAAGATATAGCAAACAAACAATGAACACAAACAACTACCAAACTTAAAAATGACATCACTACCCATTCACAAAAGAAACGTGAAGGGGCTTTAGGGAATTCACAGGGTAGGCCGTAATGTTAATGTTGAGTAGTGATGAACAACAAAGAACCCGTGCCAACCCTAACCATGAAAGTAGTAGAGTTTTTATTGAAGAATTAGATATAAGAGGTCACTTAAAGCCAAGTGGCTCAACAGATCCTATATAGCCTTTTGCACGGCAGTGGAAAGAGAGATGACATTTAAAAAATGTTTACATGCATACTTTTTTACATTATGCTTACAGATCTCCCCCATATTAGTTAAGAATGTTAATTGTGTTTAGTTAAGTTTTTTTTTCTCTATATATTTTTTTGCCCATCTTCTCCATATATAATGTCTAAGAGAGATGACATTTAAAAAATGTTTGCATTTATACTTTTTTACATTATACTTATAGATCTCCTCCAAATGGGCTATAGAGTGCTTCTTGGCACAATTATATGTATTTTTAAAACTTAAATAGTAAGCAATGTGTGTATCGAAATTAGTAGGGTATTAAACAACCACTTAATTAAGTATTTTATTTATTTATTTATTTATTTATCTTGTATTCAAATTTATGAGTTTTGAACAAACAATTATTATACAAGAAATGTCTTAGCATTTTACCTTTTTCTCAATTGTTCTAAAACCTATGGGCCATACATTATTATAGTGTTAGAAGAATACAAAATTGTTATGAAATTATATTTGACATAAAACATATCATTTGCACAAGCAAGAAAAGTAGTGACTACATGAGGGACTCATTATCAAGGATTGAGGGAAGGTTTTTGACCCAATTGCACAAACTTGGTCCCACCATTAAAACAACTCCTATGAGCTCATTTCTCAAAAAAAAAATCCATGAAAGCATTGAGATGGATGAAAACCAAATCCAATATGGATCACTCTATACACCCAACCTCCTCTAGGCCTTTTAACGGAACAAAATGTCTTGGCCTCACCTCTAAGATTACTTTATGGAGATGGCAATATCAAAATTCCTCTTCTTAAAACCACCTTAAAAAGCTTTTATGGGGTCACTATTGTCTTTAGCTAATGGAGAGATTTCTAATGATATAAATTTCATCCAAATCCAAGCTCTAGACAAAGAGTCATGCCTATATGAAGATTCACCTTCAAAGCTCATGTCAACATCTGAACCATTGATATGTGGCAACCTTTTTCATATTCATCACTATAATACAATGCTTCATCAACATTATGTGTCATTCCTTGCTTGCATTTCATTGTCACATATAGCCACATGCTCACCTCACACATCTATTTGTCACTCACATTCTAATCTCGGATATTGATAAATCCCAATTATAATTATTTTTTTGAATTTCTTCTAATCTAGATTTTACATATTTCGAGTCCATTTATATCTGAGAAAATGCTTGGTCAACTAGGAAAAAGTCACCTTTAAATGAAATTATGGATTTATGCTAACCAAATCATTCATCATCCATGTCACATCCACGGGGCATACATATAGCCTTCACATCAACATCACTATGTCACTTTTAGACATGTCACCTCAAGCCTTATCATCTCGAGTCAACACAATCAAACCTCCACTCATTTGGAATATCTCAGTTTTTAAAATCTCTAAGTTCACAAACTCTGGATTTCTGGACTTTAATATTCCACATCACTTTCCATGATAAGTGACACATAAACCACCATGTAAAATCCTTTGTACAACCATGCCACATCAGTGTTCCATGTTGACTGCCATGAGAACAATATCTCAAAATATCACATCGCCCAAAACTACCCTGCATACCACATGAGTGTCACACATCATCTTGCCACGTCAACACTTGCTGATAGTGTTTGATATCTATAACATGGACTCCCTATAACCTCCACATGGGATACTATGTTGGCATCTAGATTTGGGTTTTTCGATAAATCCATCCTTTCAAATTTTTTCTTGATGTTCACACATATACTCCCTGACCAACTCTCGTTGTCCATCTTGTTATAGACATTTTTGGGCACTGCAACCCCAATCATAAATGTCCATAAAACAAGGGCTCTTAAGTCCCTAAAAGTGTTGTTCCAACCCCTAAAAGGACAAGGTTAGTTGATTAGATCATCTCCTAGAAGTTCTCCATGAAAAACTACTCAGAACTAGTCAAAACTGGACCATCTCACCTGCTCCATGGTCAAAGTGCGCTGCATCCCACCTAAATGCACACGGGAAGTGCAATGCATACTGAAAAGCCCTTATATGGGGTGCGATGGACGAGAGTGGACAAATGGCAGGGTCAATGTGAAAGGTGGAGGATCATGGAATCTTTCAGAAACTTCTCCTATGACACTTGCCTCTCTGCATTCGCCCAGGGATGAGTAAGAGATCATCAATCTCCAAGTGGAATCAAGAACTATCAGAGAGAGGACACTAATCAAATATCAAACGCTGACTCACCCCCCTTGCAAACATCTATATATGGATCCCTCATCCTAGAGATCCAGAGGCTAGAATTTTGTATCTTGTAAGGAAGTGCTGCTAGTTTCTAAGTGTAACATCATAGTGTTGGGTGATCTAAGCTTTTCATGAGGTGAAGAAGGGCTTTCTTGCTAAGAGGATGACGCTGGGTTAGAACAATTGGTTGTAATCCTGTTTGCTATTCTTGATTATTAATAAACTTATTCAAGTTTTCCTCCATATTCTTGTATGATTGATGTTATATGCATTTGTGTGGTCAATATATATCTGGTCCTATATTGTTTATGATAGTAGATCTATGTTCTTGGATAGTGTTATGCTGCTTTGATTCTACAGGTGCTCTTTGAAGCTGGGTAGACGAGGGAGCGAGTGGCAAAGATCTATCATAAGGGAGAGGAATCAAGCAAGGAGCCAAGCGCAAGACAGAGGTTGGTCTCCTTTCTTCCCCTCTTATCTACTTCTCATAAAGGAAAACAAAAGTGGTTTTAGTTTGTTTGTTTCTAAGGTAGCTACCAGCCTTAGTGGGACTAGCAGCTCTGCATAGACACTATATTTCCCGATAACAAAATGGCCACTCCGCTGGGGAGCGAATAGATTGTTTGTGTGTCTATATTTGTTTGCTTTATAAACTTACAGACGGATCCTGAAGTCAAGCCAGCTAGCCTTCGAACTGCATTTGCTATGCAAGTGCAAAGTAGATCAATGCTGCTTTAGTCTATCTCCGGGTTTTGTTTATGAACTGAACAATCGATTTACAAACTCTTTAATTGCCTTGTGGTGGCTCTAGTAACCTCCTTAGATCTACCTCTGTGATTTATTTACTGATTACCACCAGGGAAAATCTTAAGAACCCCCCCTAAATTTATAAATATAATAAATGGGGGAATCTCCATGGTATATAGGAAAAATGGAAGGCTATGTTATCAATAATATAATATGTATATATAATTTTTTGGCGAATCTCTCACCAAGCATGGCAAATATTTTACTCAATTATAAAATCTTGTAAGATCTTGGCGAGTCTTTCACTTAATAATAAAACTTTGTAAAGTGTTAGTGAATCTTAGCATAGGCTACATGCTAGTTTAATTCCCCCATTTAAATAGGCTACATTCCATGGCAAATATTTTACTCAATTATAAAATCTTGTAAGATCTTGGCGAGTCTTTCACTTAATAATAAAACTTTGTAAAGTCTTAGTGAATCTTAGCATAGGCTACATGCTAGTTTAATTCCCCCATTTAAATAGGCTACATTCCAGTTGAATACCATGGGTCAATACCATGTGCCATTTTGGTGAATACCATGGGTCAATACCATGTGCCATTTTTATTTTTATTAATTCTAATATTAGGGTTAATATTGGTTTTTTGCATGGTATTAATAACAATCTAGTCCATGGTATTTGTCCCATAGTATTTTGGCCATAGGTTTTGTTGGATACCTATAGTAATAGGTTTCATATTTCATGATTGATTATTGAAAATCCAAATATGCTCTGCTTTGTTACTACAAAGATCCCATATTTCCAGGAAATCAGAGGTGTAGGAAATACTTCAAATATTGAGGACCTTATTACAAATTTTGTGGATGATTCAACAGTTCAAGCTGGATCATGCCATGTTTCAATTTTGAGTTATAGAATAGAGAAAGAAGTCTGTCCAAACAGCTTAATCTTGGCAGATAAGTAGTTCAGGTAGAGAAACAAAGGTTCCCAAAAGTCTAATCTGGGACCTTGGAAGAGATAAGGGTAGAAGCAGATAGAGAAAAAAGGAAAAAGCCAAAGAAAAGAAAAGGCAATTGAGGGTTGCAAGTCTAAGTGCCCCTCCAAGAAGAAACTAAAAAATGTTAGGTGAAATAGTTGGGTAGGCAGTTGTGGTTGCAGAAAGGACAGGTTCACCATTACATAGTTTTCAAAGATATTTTGCCAAGGCAATGGACATATCAGCAAAAAAAGGTGGTGAATTTCATGGATTCACAGCAGAGAGCATCACTAACTTCACTTTTTCCCCTCTACTCCATCATTAACATCCCCTTTCTCAAAGATTCCCCCCCTTCACTTTACTAACTCCTAAATCTACTATTTAACTCCCTTATTCTACCCCTTGCCCTAATAGTAATAACACTAAGGTGTATAAAGCCCTAAATGTTATATATTCCCTCCCCTAGGCATAATAGCCGAGAAATCTGCAAAGAGGGATCATAGTGGCATCTGGCCACCATGGTGAACCTATCTCCGATACTCTCCCTTTGCTGCAGATCATTTCCCCTCAAAAAATACCTTTGCATGGGTAAAAACCCCTCTCTAAACCCCTCTAGCCCACAAACCCTCCGCAAACCTTATAAAAGGCAAAATTCCGCCTTCAGCACGCCCCCAAATGCAAGCGCGGGTGGTCAGAAGTTGAAACATTTGAAAACCATGTCAAAAAACCCACAAACAGTTAATATTTCCGCCGTCCTATCCGCCGTGCACCTTACACCTCCGCCAGCCGTCGGATCAAGCCTTCCAGATCCGACGGCCCACAACAATATCGGAGCGCTATCCACGTCCGCACGTTAACTCCCGAGAACATGACGTTGCGCCTCGTCACTCCTCCGCCACGCGTCGCCCGATGGACCATCTCGGAGCTCCCTCTGACACCCTGGGCACCGTACTCTAACCGCCCCGAGAAACCGTGACGGTTAGAGCCTTAACCATGACCGTCACGGTTTCACCTCCGCCCGTCCCCGTTGACCTGTCTGCCACGTCTCGTACCCGCCTCCACCACGCGTCCAGCTCACCGCTGACTGGACTGCCACCTCACCCCCGTTGACCTGTCGTCTTCTGCCACGTCCTCCCCGATGACGTCAGCTGACGTCACATCACCGTGACCCACCAATGACGTCATGCTGACGTCATCGTAAAAAAAAGCGCCAAATGGGTAAAAATCTCATATTAACCAAATTTCACGCGTTTTTTCACCATTTCATCGTTTTGTCTGCTGAACTCTCTGTTTAACCGTTTCTGCCCGGATTTCCGCCAACCTGTAAATTCAACAAAGGCGACCACTCCAGCAACTGCAGTACACCTTATCACGACTTCTGCACGTCAAGTTACAGGTATTTACCCTGCCCTGCCCTCCATACGACCTGCATTCTGCTCTAAACTGCTCACAGGCATAATAGGACCGTAAAACAGACTTTTTCACCGCTAGAACCGGGTTATACCTCCACCATTGTCTCTGTGAAGTCCAAAAATTCCCTGCAGAGTTATAACAAACTGCAATTCATCTGAAAACCCCTCGTCCTGCGTTTTCTCGGCTAATGCCCCGCTGAATACCTCTGAATTACTACCAGGAGCTAAATTGGGCCCCAAAAAGAGTCTCTGTAACCAATTACCAGCAGTATTTCAATTTCTAGCTGGTAAATTCCCCTCTGACAGTTCAGAAAATCAAGTTTTTACCACAGAGGGCAATCTGCAGTCTGTCTTTGCCAACTCACTTGTCAAATTGCATTAGTTTATCCCTTCACAAGCTATGGAGACTCCCATTGCTCTCAATATTAAGCCTATCAATGCCCCCCACCAAGAATTAGCATGGAAGCCCCTGGGAGACATGGATTACCAGATGTTGGACTGGTTTCCTATGGGAACTAAGTATAATATCCAGATGTTAAATGAACTGAGAGCCCAGCACATGAGTGGAGCAGATATCCTGGGAATTTGGGAATCAAATTTGCCCATATACAACCTTCCCCAAGTTAATCCCATGCCAGAGCTTATCTACAGTTGCCAAGAGTGCTATGACCCCAGCCAAAGGGCAGTCATTAGCCCCACAGGCCTAGTCCTGTTTCAGATCACTCCAGAGAGTATAAATCAGATGCTGCATTTCCATACAGCCAAGAAATTGACCCCTCTTTCCATGCAAGATTTGATAAAGAGAGGAAATAACCTGTCTAATGACCAGATTGTGAAGATTAACCAGCTATTTGTCACACCTAGCTCTGAAGCAGTCAGAACCCCTCCCATTGGGTACCAATACCTGAATGAGTTGGGCAGGATGATGGTGGACTTGATTGGATATGTCCTGGGATTCAGAGGACTGGAAGATGTAGATGACAGCATATTGGCCATGCTGTCCATATTTGCCCCGGTAAGCCTCCAGCTATCCACTATGATTATGCAACTTATATAGCTGAGAAGATTCATGACCAGTTCATGAACTTGAAGAGGGAGAGGCTGTTCAGATACACCTCCTACATATACCATCTGTTCTTGTTCAACCAGCCAGCTACCTTCTCTGTCCCTTTGAGGCCACTCAACGCCCAAGGAACCCCAAGATCAGTTGTTTTTTGGACCCCTGTGTTCCATTGTACCTCAGTATCACCTTATACATACTGTGAGTTTATTGATTTATTTGTTCATCCAGCCCTAACAGTGCTGCAAGGTGCCCCTCCTCCTAGACTGACCGATGACATGAAAAGAATTCTTCATTTGAACAAGCTTTACAACATCGGCAACTGGTACTTCTACCAGAATCACACAGTCATTAGGGCGTATGGATGTGAATTAAATCCATTTAGGCTGCCAAGGTACGTTCCCATGAGACTGTTTGCCTTAGAATATTTCAGGCAATTTGGGAACTTAGATTACCTACACTTTCAGAGTAGAAACAAGAAATCACAGTTGAAAGTGAGAAATCAGCTAGGTCCCTTCTTATACAACAGGAAGGAGGAAGGCTGGAAAGAGGCAGACAGGATCCTGGAAGGACTCCAGTTGAAAACTAGTTTTGAGTGGATTCCATATGACCCTAACCACTCTATTTCCCTCAGGAGGATCAGGTATAAGTTAGGCAACTATGCACATGCAAGATTACCTGAAATTGAAAAATATGCAAATGCACCAGATTGGGAAGAGGGCACATTAGTAGAGCAAATGACTAATGAAGAAATACTTGAGCAAGAGGCTAGAAATGTCCAAAAACAAGCTGACTTGGAAACTTGTGGACAGGTGCCTATTTCCTACAGGAGGCAAATTGGGGCAGCCACCACAACACCAGCAACACAACAGCGAACTGCCGAGCAGACAACCCAAGCAGCAAGCAAGGACAAAGGCAAACAGGTGGAACAACCACCTATATTAACAGAAGAACAGGTTGACACCTTGCTACAGCAGCAAGAAGAAATGGAAGAACGGGAGTTGGGGCAGCAACAAGATAAACCACAAACTAGTGGGCAGCAGCCATTACAGCAAAATAAAGAGACAGATTTGCCCGGTTCTACAGAACAGCAGCCCCAAACAGAGTTGTCTCCAAGAACAGACATCAATGTGGACAGCTCAGTCCTCCAAACACCTCAGAAGGAGGACTTAACCAGAAAGAGAGAGAGAGAGACTCCCCAGACTTCATCCTTTATCAGAGGAGAGAAGAGACAAAGATTGAATGACTCCCAAGAGGAGGACATAGCAGTAAGGCAGGCCATGGGCATGGGCCCACCCAGTGGAGAACTCTCGGCCAGCTCATCTCAAAGAGGACCAGATATGACAATGGGAGGAGAGGTCAGCTCTTCTGGCCAGCATAGAGAGGGGCACTCAAGTATAAAGCAGCAGTTCATAGAAATCAAGAGAAGGAGTGATCCCATAAAAGTGCAACTCTATGATCACTTGTTAAAACTAGCTCCCAGCAACCAGCAGAGACTAATGTCTGCTTTTGATGTGAGTGAGGGAAAAATGATAATGAGCCATTTCATGCCCACAACTCTACATCCCCAGTCCACCTCAGACTATTTAAGAACCAATATGGAGGTTCTGGCTAAAGATATTCACCCCATGGATAAGATAGAGTTACACAAACAAACGGGTGAAATGGTGTATGCCTCCCTGGCAGATGAGACACTGGAAAATTACAAGTTAAAGAGCAGCCTAGACAATACATCATCCCAGCTAGAATTGGAACGAGCATCCTCACAAGCCAAGGACAACAGGATCAAATCCTTGGAGGAGGTAATCATAGAGATAGGACATGATCCCAAGGATGTCAAAGGCATCCAAGAACTGCTGAAAATAAGGGATGCAGACATGGCAGCCCTAAGAAAGAAAATCAAACTCCCGGCCACCATCCATCCACAAACAGATGAAGTTGCCCAGCAACGGCAAGAAAAAGATACCACAGACCTGCTGGTATCCTTATACAAAGAGCTGGTTAGGACTCAAGACCAGCTAGGACAAACTGAAGCTGCAAAGGCAGCACTACAGGAAGCACTGAAGCAAAGAGAAGAGGGCCAACCCTCCCAGCCTCCTCCTGTGATAATAAATCTTGAGGAAGTCCCTCCAAAGACTGCTCCTCCTCCTCAGCAAACAGAAGCTACAGCAACAACTACAACATCAGAACAGGCTGCTAGTCTAGACATGCAAAAGCTGCAAGCAGAGATCCGAGCTATGGAAGCTCAAATGAAAGAGCTGGATGGGCTCAAACAGAACTTGGCTAATGTTAATGAGAAATTTGATAAAAGCAAACAAAATGAGGCAGCCAAGGAGAGAGAGGTGAAAACCCTTAAGAGAAGGATTGCTGAGCTGGAAAAAGAGCTTGCATTGGAAAAGGTAACTGCTCAGATGAAAGCAGTATTATGGAGCAACATTGGAAGATCCATTGCCAACCAGTGGCAATATATTGAGACTATGGATGAGCAAATGGTGCTCATCACCAAAGCAAACAAGGAGATACAGAGAGCCAGGGCAAGCCTTGGACACATGCCAGAAGCAGCTACCAGGATGATCAATATCCTGAATTACAAGACCAGCACTCAATTGGCTACCATGGGAATCAACAACAGGACAGAAACAATTGCCATAGCCAAGAGAGTTGTTACATTGAGAAACTTGGTTGGGACCCTGGAGAGGAGAACACAGGACATGCAGACAGAAATTAACAAATTCCTGGAGAAATTTGTAACACTGCAGAACAGAGGCCTCCCCAACATTTTGAGCAGCGTGGGAAGACTGCTCACCCTGGACAACTATAACAAGAGAATTGATGCCCATGCAGTAGCAGAGATTGCAAAACCTCCCAGCACTTCAGCAGACACAGGGCCAGCCACAGGGCAAATGGTGTATGACAGGGTGGAAAACCTGTTTTTTCTCATGAATGAGATAGAGCATCTGTTTGATACACCACCCAATTTCTTCAAATTCACAGAAGCAGATGAGACTCTAGGCGCAATTTTGGCACATCAACTGCCCACACAGGATGTCTGGAGGCATTTGACCCAGACAATTTTGACAGGCCAGAACCAATAGCGCAGAAGGAAAAAGGCAGACACGCGCAGTGGCAATTTTGGGAATTAAAATTTACAGAAAAAGCAGAGGCTGAGCCAACTCAGCCAGACCAGTCACTCACCACCAGCAACAGTCAAAGTCACAGCTGACAGGTCCGAGACATAGTGTACCAGCCTACAGTCGGGTTTTCTATGCAATAACTCCAAATATTCAGACCGACTTAGCTATTCTTATAAAGCTAAATATCTTCTGACAGAGCATTAAAATGCCTGTACTGTGTATTAAATGTGTAATAAATTTTTGACATAATATCTTAAAGAGTTGGTGAGAATGTAAAGACTGAGATAACGCAGAACTCAGATATTTCTGTAGACCACCGCTAGTATATATACACCCTTCACAGATGCTGAAGGGGTGGCTGGAATTTTCTCTTGGATAACTTCCATCTGCTGTAATATTTTCAGAGAATTAATACAAAGGAGGAATGGAACTTCCAGAAGTTTGGTGTATTTGATGTCTTGTGGTGAAGGATGCATGTTACAGGATTCCATGGGTGTTGCATAAAACTATAAGTATTCACAAATCTCTTTGTCATGTGTTTTGAGTCTTTTGTTCTCTTTGTTGTTCTAATGTTTTACACTTGATAGCAAGGTGAAAGGATAGTATCAGGATTTAACCATGTTTACCCTGGACTCAAACTGAGCTATTATATATGTTTTCCTCATATACAGTGAAAGAATTGTAATTCTTAGTTGCTGCAATTCGAAACTGTACTTTTATTGTAACAGTCATTTTCAGGGATTCAACTATTGCCCCTGTGACCTCTGTTTTCTCTTGTTTCCTGTCACTTAGCCAAAATATGTTTTAACAAAGCACTCAAAAGGCCCTGTAAGTTCCATCCTTCATCTTACAATTTCAAACACACCAAGCCACAGACTCCATTGCCCAATGATATTCAACATATCTGAAAACTACATCACTAAAGTCTAAGGGAATTACATCAACCGAAACACAAACATAACCTGTATTCAATACCTAGCCTAAAACACCATCACTGTAGATATAAATCATAAAGAGAGAGCCCTCTCTGATCTCTGTTTGGCTAGAAACAGTGATTAAAAGATTGGTTAGTGGTTACCCCGGCCGTATTCCCTTGGGAGTCATAGGGAACAACCTGGGTGTTAACATAATTGGCGACTCCACTGGGGAATAAGACTATTCAATCACTATCTATCTTCCAAAGCTTTCATCAAGCCTGAAGCTAGCCAAGACATCTTAGGACTGTTTCTCTAATACAGGGGCAATCTTAGGGAAGAGCTAACTAGGGAAACTTATCCTAGCCTTGAAACATATATAGTCATTCCAGAGTTCTTATTTTGCCCTGGTAAATACAAAACTTCTGTATAAAGTTCTGAAAGAACACTTAGAAGCTGGCTCCTAAAAGAAACCCAAGGCATACTAGGGCACACCCTGACCCTGATCAACCCATCATTGTTGATAACCCAAATATCATCCCAAAGAACATAAGGAAACAGCACAAGCAGGATAAACCTGCTGATTCAGATATAAGGTCAGACCAACCCATCCTCATTCCCACTCCTTGCAAAGTCCTTTTTCGTTCCACACCCAATTCCCCTAGTTCATCTTCAACCCCTCAAAGTCCTACCTTTCCATCTTCACCATCTGCACATACTCACTCAACCAGTTCTCCACTTGTTACCCATCCTATTAACCCCAGTACACCTGTAATCCCAGTTGTCCCATTTGTTCCTATCAACCCTATTAACCCTATAAACATGGCTAACAGATATGCACCATTGCAGATTCCAGCCAATGCTCCGGCTCTACCCCAAGACTACCAAACTAGACTCTCATTTTTTGACTCCCATGGCCCTTTGACAGCCATCCAGCATGCTAAAAAGATGCAAGACCACTTTGAGACCTATGAAATTGATGATGACAGTGTTAGAATGAGAATTTTTGTCCAAAGCCTAACTGGGGATGTCAGAACTTGGTTTAGATCCTTGAATGCAAATTCCATTGCAACCTCTGAAGTTCTATACCAGGAATTTACCAACAGATGGGAGAAAAAGAGAGATCCACACCATATACTTGGTGAATATAACACTATTAAAAGAGGTCCCCAAGAAACGGTGTTGGAATATTGTGCTAGGTTTAACAACATATACAATGCTATTCCCCAGAACTTAAGGCCCCCTCCTGATTTGGCCCTTTATAACTTCCCTGATGGTTTTGACTCTGATATGGCCTATCAGTTGAGAGAAAGAGACCCTCCAACCCTTGCAGAAGCCCAAAGAGTTGCAGTCACTGTAGAGGCCAACCTAATTGCCAAAAGAAACAGGGCAAAGCTGGAAAAGAAGGTTGGTTTCAAGGAAGAGCCCTCGGGCTTTGATCAGAAGTTGGATGCAATACTAAACAGCATGAAAAGACTAGGTGAGAGAGTGGAATCAGTAGAAAGAAAGTCATCATGGGAAGCACCACAAAACAATACTCCTAGAAACCCAAATTTTAGGAGAACACAGAACCCCAATATAGGAAAAACAGGCGCTGACCAAGATATCAGACCACCTTTTCAAGAAAATTATGCAGAAACTTCCTCGGCTAATCAGCTCAATGAAGATCCTGAGATCAATTTAATAGGTCTGGATGGTAAAAGCCATGTTTTCCTAACACAAGAAGACCATGATGAGGATGAAAACAAAACATTCCAAACACAATCAGGAGAATCCTTTGACTTTAAGCAAGGATATGATACTGCTGTCTATGAAGTCCATAAGCAGTACAAACTAAGAAGTCGGACTGTAAATGCAAATCAGCCTGAAAAGGTAAAGGAGAAATAGCAATCTAAAAAAGCCTCAGTCACTGAACCTAATGACAAAACAAACTTGCCTGCAAAGGAAGTAGTGGTTGAGGAGGTCACTGAATTTCTGTCCACACCACAAGAGCCCACAGCAACATCATCCTCTCACCCAAATCCGAACATCACCCCTCAAGACATGGGCATGGGGGGCAGGTTCCAAAATCAAGATGAAATCCAACAAGAAGATTCATTGAACAAGGAAAGGACTGCTGTCCGTGACCCTAAAATTCAGGTGGATAAACCCTTTGACCTAGGAACAGAGATTGGCAAGTTAAAGATAGCAATTCCCCTTTTAGAGCTAGCCAAGCATGACATATATAAGCAACAGATCAAGAAATCCCTTCAGCTCACCAACAACAAAGATGATGTAAATGTGCTAGATGACACTCCAGAATTACTGTTTGGTCCAGAGGTAGATGGAAAAACAGTAGTCACAGGGGTTTTACCTTTTTATGTCAGCTTACACGTTCATGATAAAATACTGCACAATGCAATGTTTGACTCAGGTGCATCTCACAACCTCATGCCAAAAGCAGTCATGGAAAGATTAAACTTAGATATCACAAGACCATACAAAGACTTGTTTTCTTTTGATTCTAGTCAGGTCAAGTGCCTGGGTCTAATTAAGGATTTGTGTGTGTCTCTGGTCCAATTCCCCAACAAAACCATTTTGATGGATGTTGTTGTTGCTGATATCCCACCCAAGTATGGGATGCTATTATCAAGATCATGGGGAGCAAAGCTTCAAGGCTCCCTGCAATTAGACATGTCATATGCAACCATCTCTGTCTTTGGACAACCCAAGAGACTTTATAGGGAAACACTCATGAAATACATGGTCAGCAGTGAAGAAAAGCCTCAAAATTTTCCAATATATGCTGTCCATTCGGACATAGACTCCTTCATCCTTTTCAATGACAGCACAAATTCCTTAAGCAATAACATTAAGACCGAAACACCCATACAAGAACAAAACATCCATCAAACAAGTGGCACCTGCCAAAATTTAATCAGCCCAACAATACCCATTCACCCTCCTTTAGTTGTCAAAAATTGTCAAACAAATGATGAAATTATCCTAGGAGACAAATGGGAAAAGAAACCTCAACTCATGCTCACATGGCCATCCCATGAGAAGAATTTAAGATCCCCTGACCAGCAAGATAGTCTGTGGGTCCTAGAGTTTGATGGCTCAGTTAACAAGTTAGGGGCAGGAGCTGGAGTATGGATACATAACAAAGAGAAAGCCTGTGCACAAGGCAGGGCATATAGACTGAACTTTAAATGCACTAACAACATGGCAGAATATGAAGCTCTGCTACTAGGTCTCAAGATTGCAAAATCATTACAAGCACATAGCCTCTCAATCATGGGGGACTCTGATCTAGTAATTCAACAAGTAAAAGGGGATTTTGTCACCAATGACAAAAGATTAAGGTCCTACAGGTCTGCTGTAATTGAAATACTAGAAACTTTCTCCGAGTTTGTTCTCACAAAGATTCCAAGGGGCCACAATCTCCATGCTCACAGCTTGGCAACATTTGCCAGCACCTTCAAATTCCCACTACAACCCAACAATTGTTTCACAGCAGAAGTCAAATATAGGCCTTCTATTCCAAACAATGTCAAAGAATGGCAAGTATTTGAGAATGATAGGCAAATAAACAACTTTTTAACTTTGCAACAAGAGTTTACAGGATTAAATATTGACCTTGAGACAGCAAGTCAATCTCAAATTGTTGATGGAGCAAGTCAATCACAATTACAGTTTCAACAATCTGCTCACCCAATGTCACTTAGGACAGCAAAACAACTGCTCAGCCCAACCATTTTCAACAATGAAAACATTCAACAAATTAAACAAATGGACTGTGAAGAGATGAGTAACATTGAAACTGAAATCATACAACTCAAAGACAATTTCCTCCCAGTGGGCCTTACCCCATTAGAGGATATTTTTGACTCAAATGACATCCCTAGGAAGCCAAAGATGCAGCCATTAGATGCAAGAGTTGAAGAATGTAATATTGGCACTATGGAAAAGCCTAAGATAGTCAAGCTGTCCGCCTCTTTGCCCCCGATCAAAAGCCCAAATATGTTGATCTCTTTAAAGAATTCCAAGATGTCTTTGCCTGGGGTTATGAAGACTTGAAGTCTTATGATACCTCTGTTATACAGCACACCATTCCCCTCAAGCCTAATCAAAAACCATTCAAACAAAAATTGAGAAGAATCAATCCTGTGCTTCTTCCTTCCATTGAAAAGGAATTACAAAAAATGTTCAAAGCTGGGATCATAGCACCAATCAGGTTTTCTGACTGGATTTCAAATTTGGTCCCTACAAGAAAGAAAACTGGTGAGATTAGACTTTGTGTAGACTTAAGGAATCTGAATCAAGTTTCACTCAAAGATAACTACCCTTTACCAAAAATGGACCACATCCTCCAAAGAGTAGTAGGAGCCTCAAGGATATCACTGCTTGACGGGTTCTCAGGCTTCAATCAAATTTTAGTGCACCCTGATGATCAAGACAAAACTGCATTTACTACCCCATGGGGAACTTTCAAGTATGTGAAAATGCCCTTTGGATTGAAAAATGCAGGGGCAACATTTCAGAGAGCAATGGACATTGCTTTTGCAAAAGAAATTCATGATTTCTTGGTCATTTACTTAGATGATCTCACACCCTTCTCAAAATCTGACCAAGAACATTTGAAACATTTAAGACAGATTTTCATAACATGCAGAAAATATGGCATCTCCTTAAACCCCAAGAAGTCTTTATTTGGTTTGGAAGAAGGGAAACTTCTAGGACACATCATTTCGAAAGATGGCATAAGAATTGATCCAGATAGGATACAAGCTATCCTACAAATGCCTCACCCAAGGAATGTCAAAGAGCTTCAAGGATTCTTGGGAAAAATCAACTTTTTGAGAAGGTTTATCCCAAATTTAGCAGAATTGATCAGACTACTAAACAATATGCTAAAGAAAGACTCAAAGGTCAAGTGGACTGTGGAAGCAAAGCAAGCCTTTGAAAGCATAAAACTGGCTTTAACCCAAACCCCGGTATTAACTAATCCTCAGTTTGATAGAGACTTTATCATTTTTTCTTTTGCCTCCCAGCATACTATTGCTGCTGTATTATTGCAGAAAGATGATCAAGGGAATGAAAAGCCCATTGCTTTTTTCAGCAGAGCTCTTAGAGATGCTCCTTTGAAGTATCAAATAATGGAAAAACAAGCCTATGCCTTGATCAAAGCCATCAAAGACTTTAGGATTTACATCCTTTACTCCCATGTTGTAGCTTATGTACCAAGTCCTATTGTCAAAGACATTCTCACCCAAGAAAACCTAGAGGGTAGAAGAGGAAAATGGATTGCAAACATACTTGAATTTGACATTGAAATAAAACCTACAAAGTTGATTAAAGGGCAAGGTTTGGCTAAGTTAATGACAGAATCAAATTTCCAAGCCTTAGATATCAACCAACTGGACAGTGAAACAGAGCTGGCGACTCCAAAGATCAATGTAGCCTTTGAACAATCTCCATGGTACTCTGATATCTGTTATGTGTTACAAAACCTGTGTGCTCCCCCAGGACTGTCCAAACTAAGTCTAGGTTCCTAAAAATGAAAACATCCAAATTTTGTGTGTTAGATGAGAATCTACTCTGGAAAAACCATGAAGGTATTTTGCTGCACTGTCTTCTTGAGAATGAAACTGATAAAATTATGCAAGAATTCCATGCTGGAGACTGTGGTGGACATTTGTACTGGAAGTCCACTGTGGACAAAATATTAAGGGCCGGTTATTACTGGCCCACCATGTTCTCAGATGTGAAGAAATTCACAACATCATGCCACAAGTGCCAGCTGTTTGAAGGCAGAAGACAGTTGCTGCCACTTCCTTTGAGGCCCATTTCAACAGAAAGACCTTTTCAACAATGGGGCTTGGATTTCATTGGAGAGATTCATCCCTCATCTTCAGGACAACACAGATGGATTTTGACTGCAACAGACTACTTCACCAAGTGGATTGAAGCTGCCCCATGCAGACAAGCAAATGACTCAGTGATCATTCAATTTTTAGAAAACAATATACTGGCTAGATTTGGCTGCCCAGAAAAGATAATAACAGACAATGCTGCTGCCTTCAAATCCAAGAAAATGATAAATTTCTGTCATAAATTTCACATTACTTTGGGCCATTCTACAGCTTACTATCCTCAGGGAAATGGTCTTGCTGAATCATCAAACAAAAGTTTGATAAACATCATAAAGAAAGTGCTAGAAGAGAACAAAAAGAACTGGCACAAAAAGCTAGTAAATGCTTTATGGGCAGACAGATTAACCACCAAAAGATCAATTGGGACCAGCCCATATCAGTTAGTTTATGGATTAGAGGCCAGATTTCCTTCATCACTAGGTGTGCCAGTTATGAAACTTCTACAAGAAAGTCAAGCAGAGCCAAATGATATGCAAAGAAGGATCAACCAGATAATCTGTTTGCAGCAGACAGAGAACAAGTTTTCAGCAGAGTGCAAATACTACAGGAAAAACTTAAAAAGGCCTTTGACAGAAGAACCAAAGCAGAAGATTTCAATATGGGAGACAAAGTTCTAAAGTGGGATGCAAGAAGAGAAGAGAAAGGGAAACATGGGAAATTTGATTCTTTGTGGAAAGGACCATTTGCTGTCCAAGCAGTGCAAGGTAATAACACTTATTTCCTTAAAAGTTTGACTGTAACTGAACTGGATGAAGGTCCTGTCAATGGCAGGATGCTGAAGCACTATTATGATGGTCCACTATGATAAGGATCCAAAGGTTCATTGTATATATTCAGGCCTATATATGTTTTCTATTTTTAGTTTGTAAGAAGAGGTTTTCCAAGTGCTGCACCTAGCAGCAATAGGCACATAGAACCAGAGGTTCCCCATCAAAAAGCACACAATTTTGACAGGTTACATGTATCAGAGCTCAAAGATTAAGATGGACAATCGAGCAACAAGGCAATCTGACCTGCTGTTCTTGGTCTTTCAAAAGAAAAACCATCCCCATGTGGAGCCACTGTTGGATACCTATAGTAATAGGTTTCATATTTCATGATTGATTATTGAAAATCCAAATATGCTCTGCTTTGTTACTACAAAGATCCCATATTTCCAGGAAATCAGAGGTGTAGGAAATACTTCAAATATTGAGGACCTTATTACAAATTTTGTGGATGATTCAACAGTTCAAGCTGGATCATGCCATGTTTCAATTTTGAGTTATAGAATAGAGAAAGAAGTCTGTCCAAACAGCTTAATCTTGGCAGATAAGTAGTTCAGGTAGAGAAACAAAGGTTCCCAAAAGTCTAATCTGGGACCTTGGAAGAGATAAGGGTAGAAGCAGATAGAGAAAAAAGGAAAAAGCCAAAGAAAAGAAAAGGCAATTGAGGGTTGCAAGTCTAAGTGCCCCTCCAAGAAGAAACTAAAAAATGTTAGGTGAAATAGTTGGGTAGGCAGTTGTGGTTGCAGAAAGGACAGGTTCACCATTACATAGTTGTCAAAGATATTTTGCCAAGGCAATGGACATATCAGCAAAAAAGGTGGTGAATTTCATGGATTCACAGCAGAGAGCATCACTAACTTCACTTTTTCCCCTCTACTCCATCATTAACATCCCCTTTCTCAAAGATTCCCCCCCTTCACTTTACTAACTCCTAAATCTACTATTTAACTCCCTTATTCTACCCCTTGCCCTAATAGTAATAACACTAAGGTGTATAAAGCCCTAAATGTTATATATTCCCTCCCCTAGGCATAATAGCCGAGAAATCTGCAAAGAGGGATCATAGTGGCATCTGGCCACCATGGTGAACCTATCTCCGATACTCTCCCTTTGCTGCAGATCATTTCCCCTCAAAAAATACCTTTGCATGGGTAAAAACCCCTCTCTAAACCCCTCTAGCCCACAAACCCTCCGCAAACCTTATAAAAGGCAAAATTCCGCCTTCAGCACGCCCCCAAATGCAAGCGCGGGTGGTCAGAAGTTGAAACATTTGAAAACCATGTCAAAAAACCCACAAACAGTTAATATTTCCGCCGTCCTATCCGCCGTGCACCTTACACCTCCGCCAGCCGTCGGATCAAGCCTTCCAGATCCGACGGCCCACAACAATATCGGAGCGCTATCCACGTCCGCACGTTAACTCCCGAGAACATGACGTTGCGCCTCGTCACTCCTCCGCCACGCGTCGCCCGATGGACCATCTCGGAGCTCCCTCTGACACCCTGGGCACCGTACTCTAACCGCCCCGAGAAACCGTGACGGTTAGAGCCTTAACCATGACCGTCACGGTTTCACCTCCGCCCGTCCCCGTTGACCTGTCTGCCACGTCTCGTACCCGCCTCCACCACGCGTCCAGCTCACCGCTGACTGGACTGCCACCTCACCCCCGTTGACCTGTCGTCTTCTGCCACGTCCTCCCCGATGACGTCAGCTGACGTCACATCACCGTGACCCACCAATGACGTCATGCTGACGTCATCGTAAAAAAAAGCGCCAAATGGGTAAAAATCTCATATTAACCAAATTTCACGCGTTTTTTCACCATTTCATCGTTTTGTCTGCTGAACTCTCTGTTTAACCGTTTCTGCCCGGATTTCCGCCAACCTGTAAATTCAACAAAGGCGACCACTCCAGCAACTGCAGTACACCTTATCACGACTTCTGCACGTCAAGTTACAGGTATTTACCCTGCCCTGCCCTCCATACGACCTGCATTGTGCTCTAAACTGCTCACAGGCATAATAGGACCGTAAAACAGACTTTTTCACCGCTAGAACCGGGTTATACCTCCACCATTGTCTCTGTGAAGTCCAAAAATTCCCTGCAGAGTTATAACAAACTGCAATTCATCTGAAAACCCCTCGTCCTGCGTTTTCTCGGCTAATGCCCCGCTGAATACCTCTGAATTACTACCAGGAGCTAAATTGGGCCCCAAAAAGAGTCTCTGTAACCAATTACCAGCAGTATTTCAATTTCTAGCTGGTAAATTCCCCTCTGACAGTTCAGAAAATCAAGTTTTTACCACAGAGGGCAATCTGCAGTCTGTCTTTGCCAACTCACTTGTCAAATTGCATTAGTTTATCCCTTCACAAGCTATGGAGACTCCCATTGCTCTCAATATTAAGCCTATCAATGCCCCCCACCAAGAATTAGCATGGAAGCCCCTGGGAGACATGGATTACCAGATGTTGGACTGGTTTCCTATGGGAACTAAGTATAATATCCAGATGTTAAATGAACTGAGAGCCCAGCACATGAGTGGAGCAGATATCCTGGGAATTTGGGAATCAAATTTGCCCATATACAACCTTCCCCAAGTTAATCCCATGCCAGAGCTTATCTACAGTTGCCAAGAGTGCTATGACCCCAGCCAAAGGGCAGTCATTAGCCCCACAGGCCTAGTCCTGTTTCAGATCACTCCAGAGAGTATAAATCAGATGCTGCATTTCCATACAGCCAAGAAATTGACCCCTCTTTCCATGCAAGATTTGATAAAGAGAGGAAATAACCTGTCTAATGACCAGATTGTGAAGATTAACCAGCTATTTGTCACACCTAGCTCTGAAGCAGTCAGAACCCCTCCCATTGGGTACCAATACCTGAATGAGTTGGGCAGGATGATGGTGGACTTGATTGGATATGTCCTGGGATTCAGAGGACTGGAAGATGTAGATGACAGCATATTGGCCATGCTGTCCATATTTGCCCCGGGTAAGCCTCCAGCTATCCACTATGATTATGCAACTTATATAGCTGAGAAGATTCATGACCAGTTCATGAACTTGAAGAGGGAGAGGCTGTTCAGATACACCTCCTACATATACCATCTGTTCTTGTTCAACCAGCCAACTACCTTCTCTGTCCCTTTGAGGCCACTCAACGCCCAAGGAACCCCAAGATCAGTTGTTTTTTGGACCCCTGTGTTCCATTGTACCTCAGTATCACCTTATACATACTGTGAGTTTATTGATTTATTTGTTCATCCAGCCCTAACAGTGCTGCAAGGTGCCCCTCCTCCTAGACTGACCGATGACATGAAAAGAATTCTTCATTTGAACAAGCTTTACAACATCGGCAACTGGTACTTCTACCAGAATCACACAGTCATTAGGGTGTATGGATGTGAATTAAATCCATTTAGGCTGCCAAGGTACGTTCCCATGAGACTGTTTGCCTTAGAATATTTCAGGCAATTTGGGAACTTAGATTACCTACACTTTCAGAGTAGAAACAAGAAATCACAGTTGAAAGTGAGAAATCAGCTAGGTCCCTTCTTATACAACAGGAAGGAGGAAGGCTGGAAAGAGGCAGACAGGATCCTGGAAGGACTCCAGTTGAAAACTAGTTTTGAGTGGATTCCATATGACCCTAACCACTCTATTTCCCTCAGGAGGATCAGGTATAAGTTAGGCAACTATGCACATGCAAGATTACCTGAAATTGAAAAATATGCAAATGCACCAGATTGGGAAGAGGGCACATTAGTAGAGCAAATGACTAATGAAGAAATACTTGAGCAAGAGGCTAGAAATGTCCAAAAACAAGCTGACTTGGAAACTTGTGGACAGGTGCCTATTTCCTACAGGAGGCAAATTGGGGCAGCCACCACAACACCAGCAACACAACAGCGAACTGCCGAGCAGACAACCCAAGCAGCAAGCAAGGACAAAGGCAAACAGGTGGAACAACCACCTATATTAACAGAAGAACAGGTTGACACCTTGCTACAGCAGCAAGAAGAAATGGAAGAACGGGAGTTGGGGCAGCAACAAGATAAACCACAAACTAGTGGGCAACAGCCATTACAGCAAAATAAAGAGACAGATTTGCCCGGTTCTACAGAACAGCAGCCCCAAACAGAGTTGTCTCCAAGAACAGACATCAATGTGGACAGCTCAGTCCTCCAAACACCTCAGAAGGAGGACTTAACCAGAAAGAGAGAGAGAGAGACTCCCCAGACTTCATCCTTTATCAGAGGAGAGAAGAGACAAAGATTGAATGACTCCCAAGAGGAGGACATAGCAGTAAGGCAGGCCATGGGCATGGGCCCACCCAGTGGAGAACTCTCGGCCAGCTCATCTCAAAGAGGACCAGATATGACAATGGGAGGAGAGGTCAGCTCTTCTGGCCAGCATAGAGAGGGGCACTCAAGTATAAAGCAGCAGTTCATAGAAATCAAGAGAAGGAGTGATCCCATAAAAGTGCAACTCTATGATCACTTGTTAAAACTAGCTCCCAGCAACCAGCAGAGACTAATGTCTGCTTTTGATGTGAGTGAGGGAAAAATGATAATGAGCCATTTCATGCCCACAACTCTACATCCCCAGTCCACCTCAGACTATTTAAGAACCAATATGGAGGTTCTGGCTAAAGATATTCACCCCATGGATAAGATAGAGTTACACAAACAAACGGGTGAAATGGTGTATGCCTCCCTGGCAGATGAGACACTGGAAAATTACAAGTTAAAGAGCAGCCTAGACAATACATCATCCCAGCTAGAATTGGAACGAGCATCCTCACAAGCCAAGGACAACAGGATCAAATCCTTGGAGGAGGTAATCATAGAGATAGGACATGATCCCAAGGATGTCAAAGGCATCCAAGAACTGCTGAAAATAAGGGATGCAGACATGGCAGCCCTAAGAAAGAAAATCAAACTCCCGGCCACCATCCATCCACAAACAGATGAAGTTGCCCAGCAACGGCAAGAAAAAGATACCACAGACCTGCTGGTATCCTTATACAAAGAGCTGGTTAGGACTCAAGACCAGCTAGGACAAACTGAAGCTGCAAAGGCAGCACTACAGGAAGCACTGAAGCAAAGAGAAGAGGGCCAACCCTCCCAGCCTCCTCCTGTGATAATAAATCTTGAGGAAGTCCCTCCAAAGACTGCTCCTCCTCCTCAGCAAACAGAAGCTACAGCAGCAACAACTACAACATCAGAACAGGCTGCTAGTCTAGACACGCAAAAGCTGCAAGCAGAGATCCGAGCTATGGAAGCTCAAATGAAAGAGCTGGATGGGCTCAAACAGAACTTGGCTAATGTTAATGAGAAATTTGATAAAAGCAAACAAAATGAGGCAGCCAAGGAGAGAGAGGTGAAAACCCTTAAGAGAAGGATTGCTGAGCTGGAAAAAGAGCTTGCATTGGAAAAGGTAACTGCTCAGATGAAAGCAGTATTATGGAGCAACATTGGAAGATCCATTGCCAACCAGTGGCAATATATTGAGACTATGGATGAGCAAATGGTGCTCATCACCAAAGCAAACAAGGAGATACAGAGAGCCAGGGCAAGCCTTGGACACATGCCAGAAGCAGCTACCAGGATGATCAATATCCTGAATTACAAGACCAGCACTCAATTGGCTACCATGGGAATCAACAACAGGACAGAAACAATTGCCATAGCCAAGAGAGTTGTTACATTGAGAAACTTGGTTGGGACCCTGGAGAGGAGAACACAGGACATGCAGACAGAAATTAACAAATTCCTGGAGAAATTTGTAACACTGCAGAACAGAGGCCTCCCCAACATTTTGAGCAGCGTGGGAAGACTGCTCACCCTGGACAACTATAACAAGAGAATTGATGCCCATGCAGTAGCAGAGATTGCAAAACCTCCCAGCACTTCAGCAGACACAGGGCCAGCCACAGGGCAAATGGTGTATGACAGGGTGGAAAACCTGTTTTTTCTCATGAATGAGATAGAGCATCTGTTTGATACACCACCCAATTTCTTCAAATTCACAGAAGCAGATGAGACTCTAGGCGCAATTTTGGCACATCATCTGCCCACACAGGATGTCTGGAGGCATTTGACCCAGACAATTTTGACAGGCCAGAACCAATAGCGCAGAAGGAAAAAGGCAGACACGCGCAGTGGCAATTTTGGGAATTAAAATTTACAGAAAAAGCAGAGGCTGAGCCAACTCAGCCAGACCAGTCACTCACCACCAGCAGCAGTCAAAGTCACAGCTGACAGGTCCGAGACATAGTGTACCAGCCTACAGTCGGGTTTTCTATGCAATAACTCCAAATATTCAGACCGACTTAGCTATTCTTATAAAGCTAAATATCTTCTGACAGAGCATTAAAATGCCTGTACTGTGTATTAAATGTGTAATAAATTTTTGACATAATATCTTAAAGAGTTGGTGAGAATGTAAAGACTGAGATAACGCAGAACTCAGATATTTCTGTAGACCACCGCTAGTATATATACACCCTTCACAGATGCTGAAGGGGTGGCTGGAATTTTCTCTTGGATAACTTCCATCTGCTGTAATATTTTCAGAGAATTAATACAAAGGAGGAATGGAACTTCCAGAAGTTTGGTGTATTTGATGTCTTGTGGTGAAGGATGCATGTTACAGGATTCCATGGGTGTTGCATAAAACTATAAGTATTCACAAATCTCTTTGTCATGTGTTTTGAGTCTTTTGTTCTCTTTGTTGTTCTAATGTTTTACACTTGATAGCAAGGTGAAAGGATAGTATCAGGATTTAACCATGTTTACCCTGGACTCAAACTGAGCTATTATATATGTTTTCCTCATATACAGTGAAAGAATTGTAATTCTTAGTTGCTGCAATTCGAAACTGTACTTTTATTGTAACAGTCATTTTCAGGGATTCAACTATTGCCCCTGTGACCTCTGTTTTCTCTTGTTTCCTGTCACTTAGCCAAAATATGTTTTAACAAAGCACTCAAAAGGCCCTGTAAGTTCCATCCTTCATCTTACAATTTCAAACACACCAAGCCACAGACTCCATTGCCCAATGATATTCAACATATCTGAAAACTACATCACTAAAGTCTAAGGGAATTACATCAACCGAAACACAAACATAACCTGTATTCAATACCTAGCCTAAAACACCATCACTGTAGATATAAATCATAAAGAGAGAGCCCTCTCTGATCTCTGTTTGGCTAGAAACAGTGATTAAAAGATTGGTTAGTGGTTACCCCGGCCGTATTCCCTTGGGAGTCATAGGGAACAACCTGGGTGTTAACAGGTTTCACCTAAATATAACCCATTTTTTTAGTGTTCGTAAATATAAGGTGACTTATGGAGTAAATATAAAAAAATGTTTTATTTGTTTACCATACCTCTCCTTTATTTATATTTTTATTAATTTACCATACCTCTTTTACAAATATGGTATTTGGCCCATAGGATTCACTTAAATAAAACCTCTTTCTTGAGCCTTCATAAATAGAACGAGGGTTATGGACTAAATATAAAAAGAGGTTTTATTTATTTACGATACGTCTAGTTTATTTATATTTTTATTTATTTACCATACCTTTTGAGTAAGTATAAAAAGACGTTTGATTTATTTACCATACCTCCACTTTACTTATATTTTTATTTGTTTACACCCTCACATGTATATAAGGTGACTTATGGAGTAAATATAAAAAATGTTTTATTTATTTACCATACCCCTCATTTATTTATATTTTTATTAATTTATCATACCTCTTTTATAAATATGGTATTTGGCCCATAGGATTCACTTAAATAAAACGTATTCTTGAAAATGGGCGAATGGATTCACTTAAATAAAACATATTCTTGAAAATGGGCGAATGGAAGGTTGTAAGTCCTAATTTCGAGGGCTAAATTTACCTTTTTTCCCCTCTCCCTTAAAATAAGGTGGGATATTTGAGGTGATTTGTAAAAATGTACTATGATACAAAATATTCGCCCACTAAAAATTTAAAACCTCTTAATTTCGCCAAAGGGCGAACATTCGCCCCTAAAATTATCCTTGATTACCACTTGCTCGGCCTAAATCCCTGAACTGTGCTGCAAACTGTGATCAAGAACTGGATCAAAAGTCTCGCACTATACCATCGCACCCTCTCTTCAAGGATATCAGTATGCATCACACTTCCCGTATGCTGTAGGTGGAATGCATACTGGAATCCCTGTCTAAAAGGTGAGCTGATCAGAAAGGGATAATTTTTCCTTCACACTTTGGTTTTTTCTCTCTTTTCAGCTCTATTCAGGAGTTTTGTTGTCTGTAGTCAATATACCTCTGTTGGAAACCCCCTTCCTTGCCATTATTCCGCCTCTATTGTGCAAAGAACTATAAATGTTTTTATGTATTGTGATCCATTTTCAGTTCTCTTTTACAAAGAAGTAGCGTAATTGAACTGTCGTTTCTTGATTTGGAAGTGTCGAAAGTGTCATTTTCAGTCATAGAAGAAAATCCGATTGTTCTTGATAGTCGATTACATTGTTACTCTTGTATTTGATTTGAATTAATCGTTTTTCAAGTGTCGAAAGAAAGTTTTCAATTCCAAATAACAAAGTGTCGTCATTGTCTTCATTTTGTCTTGAAAAGAAACTTGTTAGTAATGTTGCTTTAGAAGATAATTCAGATTTGCGCTTAGCTTTCTTTTTATCATTCACACATTAAGAAGGCTGAAAACAAATACATGCATGTGAATTTGCATTTATACTGTTTGTTGGTCTGATTTAGGACAGTGCATATAGTGTGTGCTCTCTGCTCTATGTTGAAAGAATATCGTCTCTCTTTCCTTAGTAGCTAGGATTTTCTTTGCAAAAAGAAGATTAAATGATTGTTTATCATCTTAGATTTCATTTTAGGAATTGTATATCTACATCACGCGGTGAACCTGAAAGGCAAATTTCTTAAGCAAGATCAACTGTAAAATAAATTTAATGAATCTAAAAACCCTTTGGAACCTAACGCACAACATTTAGAAGTCTAGGCTAGAGACGTATTCCCGCGTCGTAAAGCCTGGTAACTGTTGTTTTCATTGCTGGTTGGGTGATTCCTCCACTTTGAGACGATAAGTGCCAGTAAGGACTTGTGCTCCCACGTACCGTCGAGTATATATCGGGAGACCACAATAGGCTTTATCCTTTATCCATAGGAAGCCATGTCTGTCGCCCTATGAATCGCAATGCACTGAACACAACATTCGGGAAGATTGACTGTCGTACCGTAAAAAGTATTCTATAGTTTTGCAATTGGTTTGGTAATCCTTCTTTCTAGATTTCCAGAGTATTATCTTTCATTCCTTTTCAGACTCCTTAAAAGAAAAGGTCCATCTGCACACTTGTCACTTCAAGCTCATTAAAAATCGAAGGTGACTAGAGTCATCTTTTGTTTTTTCTTGACTCTTAAAAATTAAAAAAACAAGTTGTGTCAAAGCATCTAAAATTTATTTTAATTGGAATAAACATCACCTTTCCTACGTTGGTCTTAGGTTGAGAAAAATGGAGTCCACCAACCAAGGATTTCCCCTTGGAGGAAATCCTAGTCCTTTCTCCTCTTGGGGAGATGTTGGTGCACCCCATATGGCCACATTGTCGCTTCCAGGATTGAGAATCGGCTTGCCCGTATGGCTCTTCTCGACCTCTGTGATTCAGAACACCGTGACTCCTGAACAATCAAGTCAGCAACTAAACGATACCAATGTTACCCCCAACCTTCTACTTCGTCCAATTCTCCCTCTCTTCCTTCCTCTTCGCTTGATAAAGCTGGTAAAGCCAAAAATCAAGTAACTGAGAAGATGAAGGAGAAGAAGAAGGAGCCAAAGGCGAAAAGGGGCAACCAGGCATCATCTGGCGAAAATCCACACACTGCACCATCCAGGCCTAAATCGCCATGTGTCATTTGCAAAGGAGACCACTATCATCGAGATTGTCCTTGCATCCCTCAGATCTTAAGGGACTCGTCTCCTCGTTTGCACAATCTGGTGTCATCAACCTCTAATGATCATGTGGAAAATACACCGTCAACTAGTGAAAGTGAAGCCCCTGGACAAAAAGGCAAATGTAAATTTCCTTGTAAACTGTGTGAAGGCGATCACGCCGTCCACCATTGTCCCTTCTTAGACGAGACTAAAAGAGTTTTGGACGACTGTCCGGTTTCACCGTTACGGCTTCCTCCTGGATATAAGAAGCTCTTGCCGAGTCTGTCACTAGTTGAAAATCCAGCTGACACGCCATTGTGGTCGATCGAAGCATCTATTATTGAAGATAAACCATATGAATCCACACCAGATGAAAGTCAAAAGGTCGAGGGGGCAGTTGACCTGGTCTTGCCTTCAGAGGATCGATCTTCAGATGATGCAGTCACTGGAGAGAACAAGAATGACACCGTCCAAATTCTCTTCATAAGCACAAACTCCGATGAACATGGGTGCAGTCCACCCATTCATTTACGCAGGAAGGAAGTTCGTCAGAGTCGTATTCGACCATCTATTCGGTCCCACCTCCAAGCAACCTAGTTGTTTCCTTCGATTGGAATCTACTAGGCAGACCCCGCTTACCAGCTAGTGTACCATTTCGAATCATTGCTCAAATATATAGAATGGTCATGGTCGGTACCTGTTACCAAGAATAGTGTCTATGTAGAACTGCTAATCCCACTAAGGCTAGTAGCTACCTTAGAAACAAACAAAGTAAAACTACTTTCGTTTTCCTTTATGAAAGATAGTTGAGAGAAGAATAAAGGAGACCAACCTCTATATTGCGCTTGGTTCCTTGCTCGATTCCTCTCTTCTGATAGTCCTTTGCTACTTGCTTTCTTGTATACCTAGCTTCAGAGAGTACCTGTAGAATCAAATTAGCATAACACTATACCAGAACATGGATCTATTATCATAAGCAATATAGGATCAAATGTATATTAACCACACCAATGCATAAAACATCAATCACACAAGTGTATGGAGGAAAACTAGAATAGTTTTATTGATAATCAAGAAAGTGCCAAGAGAGTTACAACCAATTGTTCCGACCCAGCATCATCCTCTCAGCAAGTAAGCCCTTCTTCACCTCATGAAAAGCTTAGATCAACCAACACTATGATGTTACCTCAAGAAACCAACAACAATTCCTTACAAGATGCAAAATTCCAGCCTCTGGATCTCTGGGATGAGGGATCCATATATAGATGTCTGCAAGGGAGGTGAGTCAGCTTTTGAGATTTTATTAGTGTCTCCCCTCTGATAGTTCTTGATTCCACTTGGAGATTGATGATCTCTTACTCATCCCTGGTCGAATTCATAGAGGCAAGTGTCACAGGAGAAGTTTCTGGAAGATTCCATGCTTCTCCACCTTGTGGATTGACCCTACCATTTGTCCCTTCTCACCCATCACACCCCATAGGAGGGATTTTTGAAATGCAATGCACCTACTGTGTGTATTTAGGTGGGATGCAATGCACTTTGCCTATGGAGCAGGTGAAATGGTCCAGTTTTGACCAGTTCTGAGTAGTTTTTCATGGAGAACTTCTCGGAGAAGCTGTAATCAGTTGACCTTGTTCTTTTAGGGGTTGGAACAACACCTTTAGGGACTTAGGAGCCCTTAGTTTATGGACATTTATGCTTGGGGTTGTAGTGCCCAAAAATGTCTATAACAGTTGCCCCCTAAAGCATGAGGTCGTTAATCTTTTTGATGTCGGGTGAAATGCTTTATCGTGAGGATCCGAAGTTCTTTCACGCTGGAAGGAGCCCTGTAATAAGATACAATACAATACATTATGTTCATAATATTTTCATGATCTAGCTGAGGCGGGCATTCCCATGCTCAGCTTTATAAATTCATTTTTATGTACATAGGACAGACAATCGTCTGAGTGTAGACTTATGATTCTCGTAGAGCCATCATCCCTTAGATTGGATGATTATCTGTGCAGCAATGATGTACATTTGATGTATTTATCTTCCTAAATATATATATCGCAACCCGGATGGATGAAACTAGATCCGGGGTCTTCAGTCGCGTTTGATCTTCACCCAAAGTACAAGTCGATCCATGTGAGAGATGTTCTAGAGTCGAACATGGAAAGACATCGCCTGATTACCAGCCAATGATGTAAGTTGTTAACAGGCATGAGAGGAATCACCGATAATGATGATGACCCTCAAGGTACTACAGTACAATTTACGTGGTGTGAATAAAGGACTTGGCATCGAACACCATGCAAAATCTTTCGATCGAAGGCCATTGATGTGAACCTGTCGCCGGAAGTGAGAAACTTGCCATTGAGGCATGCAAGCTTCAAAGTACTGAAAGGGTTGTTCCTAGATCGACTTCTTGGATAATGAGTTGATGTCGACAAGAAGCGATCCATCATAGGAAGGCCTTGATGAATCCACATCAATGACACAGAACGGAGAAAATGATTTCAATGGAGGTGAAAACAATCTGGTGATATAAGGTTAAGGGTGGTATTCATGAAAGAATGGAGCGTAAATGTATTGTAGTGGGTGAGACACAGGTGAATTCTCTGAGTGACTTCTCTTGAACATATCGGCTACACTGACATGATGGATTGGTAGCATTAACCCAAATGTGGATGGTGTGATGGGACCATGGTGATGTGACCAGTGAATGGAACAACCCAACCCGACTTGGATGCGGAGTGAAAGTGTCATGTTCAAGAGCGACTTGCTACCAACAAATTTTCTTCAAGTTTTCTTCCCAATTTTTCCCTAGTCATTGCTGACCAGTACCTCTTTATTTTTGTCAAGCTTGAGGAGGATAACATATGCTTGTTCTATAATTTTCCCTTCGGGCAAACCCGTCGCTATGTTTTAATGAGCCTAGCGATAGTGAAACTTGTTCTTGTCTGTTGTGGACAACTTTGTCGCTATTAGGTTTTAACGAGTTTAACGACAAAGATAACTTGGTCCTTTTCAATTTTAGAGAGTCCGAAAAGGGACGTAAAGGATACTCCAAAAATCCTTTTTCGTCTTCTAATCCCTTAAGTCCAAAGAAGTATAAAACAATACAGAAGGGATGAATTTTCGGTATTTTTAACGAGCCGAACAAAACAAGCGCTCGATCCTTTTGTGTAATAATCCCTCAAGTCCAAAAAGATTAAAATCTAAAGGAGGAATAGAACTTCCGGTCACTTTAACGAGATGGAGAGGCCAATGGCTCGACAATATTTTCATATTTTACGAGTCAGTTGAAAAGAGCTTAAAGGAGACTCATTTTTGAGGAACGAGTGATAAATTCAGGTAGCAGCTGATTCCAGGTAAGGTTTGGAATTTCCCAATCATGGCAGTGTTACAAGGATGGCTAATAGGATCACTCTTCGCAGCTGTTCCTCAAAAGGGGTAAACAATCAAGTGGAGGTGAATGATTGGCCAATACAGAGTGGAGGTGATGATGAGAACACGACCAAGGCTTCAAAGGCTAAAGTACTACATTCACGATGGTTATTTACCGGAAATTGGTTCATTTTTTAATGAGCTTAAACGCTGGGGGAAACATTTGCTCATTGCTTATGTTTATTTTTTAACGAGCATGAAGTCCACGTTAAAACTGCTCGATCCAGTCGTATAATAAGAATGTCTCATCTAAAAACGACATTTTTTCAAAGCTTTGCCCCACATCCTTTCTTTATGCAAGTTAGGAAACGACCAATCCTACGAGTTTAAAGGGTTAGAGGACCTACAAATTTAAAAAATAAATGGTCGCTCTTCGCTTGCATGCCAAAAGGTTTGCATGCCCCCAGGTATAGAGACATAGAGTTTCAAGGTTACCCTGCAATTTTGCAGAAAAAACATTCTTTTTATCGAGAAAGGCCTACCTCTTTCAGGTTACCAAAGATTGTTCTATTTGCACCGCAAACAAAACACTTCCTCGGCAATGTCTACCGAAATAAACAAAGGCGAGTGGCACAGATGCCTCCACTCACATAACTTTGATGAGGGAATCTTCTTCCAGTCTAACCCCCTTTTCCTAGATGGATGGGAGTGTCAGACTAGTCAGATATCCTTCGCGGAAACATATTCTATACCTGAATTTTTCCTGCCGAAGCAGACAAGGGTGCATGCCCCCTGGATTTCAGTCATGTCCCCCGAATCAGTCGCGCTCATCAGGTGGACGGATTGGGGATTGATGAGACATTCCTTGCGTGAAAAGACCATTCAGGGATGGTATTTGACTATTTGCTATGTGTGAATCGGGGAATGAAAGCTGGTCTACGAGCTTGACCACTCTTCCTTCGTGCGGAAAACAAATTACTCTAAAGAGTGAGGAGACAATGGCCTGCATGCAATAAATATAGTCTCGCCCAAAGAGTAGATTATAATCCAGGGGTCCTTGCACTACCATTACGTTCATGTGAACGGTTTTCCCCCTCAATGTTATGGGCACATTGCGAAGGATCCCTAACGGTTGACTGGTTCCTTTGTCAAAGCCTGTTAGATTTCTCACCTCAGGCAAAAGCGATGGCGAACCAAGCACTTTCCAAGCAATCGAGGAAAGGATACTCACAGAAGCCCCTTCATCTATGATGGTACCAGCCAAAACCATTCTATATATTTGAGCAATGATTCGGAAGGGTACACTAGCCGGTAAACGGGGTCTGCCTAGTAGATTCCAGTCAAAGGAAAAAACTAGGTTGCTTAGAGGTGGGACCGAATAGACAGCCGGTTACGACTCTCACGAACTTCCTTCCTGCGGTAAAGGAATGGGTAAACTGCCCCCATGTTCATCGGAGTCTATGCTTATGAAAAGAATTTGGACGGTGTCATCCTTGTTCTCTTCGGTGACTGTATCATCTGAAGATGGAACCTCTGAAGGCAAGACCGGGTCAACTGCCGCCTCGACCTTTTGACTTTCGTCTGGTATGAATTCAGATGGTTTTTCTTCAGTGATAGATACTTTGGCCGACCACAAGGGCGTGTCAGCCAGATTTTCAACTAGTGACAGACTTGGTAAGAGTTTCTTATATCCAGGAGGGAGCCATAACGGTGAAACCGGACGGTCTTCCAAAACTCTTTTAGCCTCGTCTAAGAAGGGACAACGGTGGACGACATGATCACCTTCACACATTTTACAAGGAAATTTGCATTTTCCTTTTTGTCCAGGGGCTTCACTTTCACTAGTTGAGAGTGTATTTTCAACATGATCATCAGAGGTTGACGACACCGGGTTGTGCAAACGAGGAGACCAGTCCCTTAAGATCTGAGGGATGCAAGGACAATCTCTATGATAGTGGTCTCCTTTGCAAATGACACATGGCGATTTAGGCCTGGTCAGTGCAGTGTGTGGATTTTCGCTAGACGACGCTTGGTTGCCCCTTTTCGCCTTTGGCTCCTTCTTCTTCTTCTCAGGTACTTGATTTTTGGCTTTACCAGCTTCATCAAGCGAAGAGGAAGGAGGAGAGGAAGAATTAGACGAAGTAGAGGGTTGGGGATAACTCTGGAATCGTTTAGTTGCTGACTCGATTATTCAGGAATCGTGGTGTTCGGAACAACGGAGGTTGAGAAAAGCCATACGGGCAAGCCTATTGTCAATCCTAGAAGCGACAATGTGGCCATATGGGGCGCACCAACATCTCCCCAAGAGGAGAAGGGACTAGGATTTCTTCCAAGGGGAACTCCTTGGTTGGTGGACTCCATTTTTCTTCAACCTAAGACCAACATAGGAAAGGTGATAATTATTCCGTTTAAAATAAATTTTAGACGCTTTGACACAACTTGTTTTTTCAATTTTAAAGAGTCGAGAAAAAACAAAAGATGACTCTAGTCGCCTTCGATTTTTAATGAGCCTAAAGTGACAAGTGCTCAGATGGACCTTTTCCGTTAAGGAGTCTAAAACGGAACGAAAGGGACTGCTCTGGAAATCTAGATAGAGGGATTACCAAACCAATCGCAAAACTGCAGAATACTTTTTACGGTACGACAGTCAATCTTCCCGAATGCTGTGTTCAGTGCATTGCGATTGATAAGGCTACAGACACGACTTCCTATGGATAAAGGATTAAGCCTATTGTGGTCTCCCAAAATATACTCGACGGTACGCGGGAGCACAAGTCTGTACTCGCACTTATCATCTCAAAGTGGAGGAATCACCCAACCAACAGTGAAAACAACAGTTACCAGGCTTCACGACGCCGTAATACGTCTCTAGCCTAGACTTCTAGATGTTGTGCATTCGGTTCCAAAGCATTGTTAGATTCATTAAACTTATTTTATAATTGATCTTGCTTAAGAAATTTGCCTTTCAGGTTCACCGCGTGATGTAGATGTACAATTCCTAAAATGCAATCTAAGATGATAAACAATCATTTTATCTTCTTTGTGCAATGAAAATCCTAGTTACTAAGGAAAGAGAGATGGCATTCTTTCAACAAAGAGAAAAGAGCACACACTATATGCACTGTCCTAAATCAAACCAACAAATAGTCTAAATGCAAATGCACATGCATGTATTTTTTTTCAGCCTTCTTAATGTGTAAATGATAAAAAGAAAGCTAATGTGCAAATCTGAATTATTTTCAAAGTGACAATTACTAACAAGTTTCTTTTCAAAACAAAATGAGGACAATGACAACACTTTGCGATTTGGAATTGAAAACTTGATTTCGACACTAGAAAAACTACTAATTCAGATCAAATACAATAGTAACAGGGTAATCGACTATCAAGAGCAATCAGACTCTCTTCTATGACTGAAAACGACACTTGCGACACTTTCAAATAAAGAAACGACAGTACAATTACGTTACTTCTTTGTAAAAGAGAACTGAAAATGACTCAAAAAGTACATAAAAACATTTACAGTTATTTGCACAATGGAGGTGGAATAACAACAAGGAAAGGGGTTTCAAACAGAGGTGTACTAACTACAGGCAGCAAAACTCTTGAATAGATCTGAAAAGAGTGAACATAGAAACCAAAGTTTAGGAATAATGCCTAGCCTGATCAGCGCACCTATAACACAGTGAAACTGAAATGCGACGCACCTACTACACTCAGGAAGTGTGCTGAATTTGAGATTCACAGAATAGACAGTGCGCTGGACCAGGGACGAGACTTTGATTGGGTTCCGAGTCATGGTTTGCAGTTCAGTTCAGGGATTTTGGCTGAGCAAGTGGTAATCAGTAAATCAATCACAGAGGTAGATCTAAGGAGGTTACTAGAGCCACCACAAGGGCAATTAGAGAGCTTGTAAATCAATTGTTTAAATCATAAACAAAACCCAGAGATTGACTGAAGCAGTGTTGATCTACTTTGCACTTGCATAGCAAATGCAGTTTGAAGGCTAGCTGGCTTGACTTCAGGCTCTGTCTGTAAGTTTATAAAGTAAACAAATGTAGATGAACAAACAATCTACTCGCTCCCCAGCGGAGTCGCCATTTTGTTACTGGGAATAGTGTCTATGCAGAACTGCTAATCCCAATAAGGCTGGTAGCTACCTTAGAAACAAACAAAGTAAAACTACTTCCGTTTTCCTTTATGAAAGATAGATGAGAGAAGAATAAAGGATACCAACCTCTGTCTTGCGCTTGGTTCCTTGCTCGATTCCTCTCTCTTCTGATAGTCCTTCGCTACTTGCTTTCTTGTATACCCAGCTTCACAGAGTACCTATAGAATCAAAGCATCATAACGCTATATGAGAACATGGATCTATTATCATAAGCAATATAGGATCAGATGTATATTAACCACACAAATGCATAAAACATCAATCACAAAAATGTATGGAGGAAAACTAGAATAGTTTTATTGATAATCAAGAAAGAGCCAAGAGAGTTACAACCAATTGTTCTGACCCAACATCATCCTCTTAGCAAGGTAAGCCCTTCTTCACCTCATGAAAAGCTTAGATCACCCAACACTATGATGTTACCTCAAGAAACCAATAGCAATTCCTTACAAGATGCAAAATTCCAGCCTCTGGATCTCTGGGATGAGGGATCCATATATAGATGTCTGCAAGGGAGGTGAGTTAGCTTTTGAGATTTGATTAGTGTCTCCCCTCTGATAGTTCTTGATTTCACTTAGAGATTGATGATCTCTTACTCATCCCTGGTCGAATTCATAGAGGCAAGTGTCACAGGAGAAGTTTCTGGAAGATTCCATGCTTCTCCACCTTGCGGATTGACCCTGTCATTTGTCCCTTCTCGCCCATCGCACCCCATAGAAGGTATTTTTGAAATGCAATGCACCTACTGTGTGTATTTAGGTGGGATGCAACGCACTTTGCCTATGGAGTAGGTGAAATGGTCCAGTTTTGACCAGTTCTGAGTAGTTTTTCCTGGAGAACTTCTGGGAGAAGCTGTAATCAGTTGACCTTGTTATTTTAGGGGTTGAAAAACCACCTTTAGGGACTTAGGAGCCCTTAGTTTATGGACATTTATGCTTGGGGTTACAGTGCCCAAAAATTTATATAATAGTACCATCATAGATGAAGGGGCTTCTGTGAGTATCCTTTCCTCAACTGCTTGGGAAGCACTTGGTTCGCCATTGCTTTTGCCTGAAATGAGAAATCTAACAGGCTTTGACAAAGGAACCACTCGACCGTTAGGGATCCTTCCCAATGTGCCGATAACATTGAGAAGGAAAACCGTTCACATGAATGTAATGGTAGTCCAAGGACCCCTGGATTATAATCTACTCCTTAGACGCGACTATATTTATTGCATGGGAGCCATTGTCTCCTCACTCTTTAGAGTAATGTGTTTTCTGCATGAAGGAAGAGTGGTCAAGCTCGTAGACCAGCTTTCATTCCCCGGTTCACACATAGCAAATAGTCAAATACCATCCCTGAATGGTCTTTTCACGCAAGGAATGTCTCATCAATCCCCAGTCCATCCACCTGATGAGCGCGAGTGATTCGGAGGACATGACTGAAACCTAGGGGGCATGCACCCTGGCCTGTTTCGATAGGAAAACCTTGGGTATAGAGTAGGTTTCCGCGAAGGATATATGACTAGTTTATGAGATTAGACTGGAATAAGATTCCTTCGTCAAAGTTATGTGAGTGGAGCCAGTTGCGCCACTCACCTTTGTTTATTTCGGTAGACATCGTCAAGGAAGTGTTTTGTCTGAAGTATGGATAGAACAGTCTTTGGTAACCCATAAATTTTTCGCTATACCCGGGGGCATGCAAACCTTTTGGCATGCAAGCGAAGAGCGACCATTTATTTTTTAAATTTGTAGGTCCTCTAACCCTTTAAACTCGTAGGATTGGTCGTTTCCTAACTTTCATAAAGAAAGGATGCGGGGCAAACCTTTGAAAAAATGCCATTTTAGATGAGACATCCTTAATATACGACTGGATCGAGCAGTTTTAACGCGGAACTCAAGCTCGTTAAAAAATAAACATAAGCAATGAGCAAATGTTCCCCCAGAGTTTAAGCTCATTAAAAAATGAACCAATTTCCGGTAAATAACCTTTGTGAATGTATTATCATCAGCCTTTGAAGCCTTGGTCATGTTCTCATCATCACCTCCACTCTGTATTGGCCAATCATTCACCTCCATTTGATTGCTTACCCTTTTTGAGGAACAACTGTGAAGAGTGATCTTGTTAGCCATCCTTATGACACTATCGTGATTGGAAAATTCCAAACCTTACTTGGAATTAGTTGCTACCTGAATTTATCACTCGTTCCTCGAAAGACGAGTCTCCTTTAAGCTCTTTTCAGCTAACTCATAAAATATGAAAAGACTGTCGAGCGATTGGCCTCTCCAGCTCGTTAAAGTGACCGGAAATGCTATCCCTCTTTTAGATTTTAATATTTTTTGACCTGAGGGATTATTACAGAAAAAGATCAAGCGCTTGTTTTGTTCGGCTCGTTAAAATTACCGAAAATTCATCCCTTTTGTATTATTTTATACTTTTTGGGACTCAAGGGATTATATGACGAAAAAGGATTATTGGAGTTTTCTTTACATCGCTTTTAAATTGAAATGGATCGAGTTATCTTTGTCGTTAAACTCGTTAAAACCGAATAGCGACAAACTTGTCCATACAGACAAGAATGAGTTTCACTATCGCTAGGCTCGTTAAAACATAGCGATGGGTTTGCTCGAAGGGCAAATTATAGAACAAGCATATGTTATCCTCCTCAAGCTTAACAAAAATATAGAGGTACTGGTCAGCAATGACTGGGGAAAAATTGGGAAGAAAACTTGAAGAAACTTTATTGGTAGCAAGTCACTCTTGAACATGACACTTTCACTCCGCATCCGAGTCAGGTTGGGTTGTTCTGTTCACTGGTCATATCACCATTGATCTATCACACCATCCATATTTGGGGTTAACACTACCAATCCATCATGTAAGTGTCGCCGATATGTTCAAGAGAAGTCGCTCAAAGAATTCACCTGTGTCTCATCCACTACAATACATTTACTCTCCATTCTTTCATGACCGACACCCTGAATCTTATGTCATCAAATCGTTTTCACCTCCATTAAAATCATTTGCTCCATTCCGTGTCAATGATGTGGGATTCACTAAGGCCCTCCTATGACGGATCACTTCTTGCTGACATCAGCTCATTATCCAGGAAGTCAATCTAGGAACAACCCTTTCAGTACTTTGAAGCTTGCATGCCTCAATGGCAAGTTTCTCACTTCCGGCGACAAGTTTAAATCAATGGCCTTCGACCGAGAGATTTTGCGTGGTGTTTGACACCAGGTCCCTTATTCACGCCACGTGAATTTTACTATAGTACGTTGAGGGTCATTATCATTATCGATGACTCCTCTCGTGCCTGTTAACAGCTTGCATCATTGGCTGGTAATGAGGCGATGTCTTTCCATGTTCGACTCAAAAACATCTCTCACATGGATTGACTTGTACTTTGAGTGAAGATAAAATGAGATTGAAGACCCCGGATATAGTTTAATCCATCCGGGCTGCGATATATATTCGGGAAAAAAAAGACATCAAATGTACATCATTGCTGCACAGATAATCTTCCAATCCAAGGGATAATGGCTCTACAAGAATCATACGTCTGCACACAGGCGATTGTCTGTCTTACGTACATGAAAATGAATTTATAAAGCTAAGCATGGGAATTCTCGCCTCAGCTAGATCATGAAAATGTTATGAAGATAATGTGTTGTATTGGATCTTATTACAGGTCACCTTCCAACTCGAAGAAACTTCGGATCCTCATGATAAAGCATTGCCACATCAAAAGATTAACGACCTCATGCTTTAGGGGGCAACTGTTACAGATATTTTTGGGCACTGCAACCCCAATCATAAATGTCCATAAACCAAGGGATGTTAAGTCCCTAAAAGTGTTGTTCTAACCCCTAAAAGAACAAGGTCAGCTGATTACATCATCTCCCAGAAGTTCTCCATGAAAAACTACTCAGAACTGGTCAAAACTGGACCATCTCACCTGCTCCATGGTCAAAGTGCATTGCATCCCACCTAAATGCACACGTGAAGTGCGATGCATACTAAAAATCCCTTCTATGGGGTGCAATGGGCGAGAGTGGACAAATGACAGGGTCAATCTGCAAGGTGGAGGATCATGGAATCTTCCAGAAACTTCTCCTATGACACTTGCCTCTCTGCCTTTGCCGAGGTATGAGTAAGAGATCATCAATCTCCAAGTGGAATCAAGAAATATCAGGGAGAGGACACTAATCAAATCTCAAAAGCTGACTCACCCCCCTTGCAAACATCTATATATGGATCCCTCATCCCAGAGATCCAGAGGCTGGAATTTTGTATCTTGTAAGGAAGTGCTGCTGGTTTCTTGGTGTAACGTCATAGTGTTGGGTGATCTAAGCTTTTCATGAGGTGAAGAAGGGCTTTCTTGCTGAGAGGATGACGCTGGGTCAGAACAATTGGTTGTAATCCTCTTTGCTATTCTTGATTATTAATAAGGCTATTCTAGTTTTCCTCCATATTCTTGTATGATTGATGTTATATGCATTTGTGTGGTCAATATATATCTGGTCCTAATTTTTTTTTATGATAGTAGATCTATGTTCTTGGATAGTGTTATGCTACTTTGATTCTACAGGTGCTCTTTGAAGCTGGGTAGACGAGGGAGAGAGTGGAAAAGATCTATCAGAAGGGAGAGGAATCAAGCAAGGAGCCAAGCGGAAGACAGAGGTTGGTCTCCTTTCTTCCCCTCTTATCTACTTCTCATAAAGGAAAACGAAAGTGGTTTTAGTTTGTTTGTTTCTAAGGTAGCTACCAGCCTTAGTGGGACTAGTAGCTCTGCATAGACACTAGATTTCCCGATAACACATCTGCAACACTTAACAAAATATAGCGTCAATCTACAACACTTGATAGATTAATGATCCTTCCTTGTACCCAGTCTTGGTTCCATCATTTGTGGGTTTTGTCATCTAGCATCCTCTATTGTGGAAAAATCCATTTATGAATTTTTTCGAAATGTATAGACTTTTAGATATCCATGTTTAGTGCTCATTTATTCAATTTTTTGGGAACATAATAAATAAAATGCATATTGCATCAAATAAAATATGTCAATATATCCATGTTGGCCATTTTCAACATTATAAGTCTTAATTGCAATTACAAAACCGTGGGTTGTAAGAAGGGGTGTTACACAATCACGTAAAAGTGTCAAATGCATCTAATGATAGTTTTGTTCTTCTTACATCCTTTATAATGTTTTGTCTTAAGAATCCTCTCTCACATGAAATTGTGTTTGCAAGAATATGTTGAAAAAATGTATGAATAATTAGATATATGAGGTCACTCAGAGCCAAGTCACATATTCCTCATGGAACAATTTCAAATATTTGAGTAGCTTATAGTCAACAAGTTTCAATTTCTAAGATTGAACCTTAGTATCTAATACCTTAAATCTGTGTGAGATCTCTAACATGTGTCTTACACAACAAGGGAAGTTACCTACTAGATTGGAAATTAGATGGTATATATGGCCTTTACCTGGCATCCCATCGTAGATCCTTATGGCTAAACAGATCCCATATAGCCTCTACCATGCACGACACTAGAACAATGATGATATGTGCAAAGAGAATTTGACCACAAATTGCCATATCAAATATAGTTAAGAATATTAATTATGTTTAGTTAAGTTTTTTTTCTCTCTCTATATATATATTTGCTCATCTTCTCCATATATAATGTCTAAGAGAGATGACATTTAAAAATTGTTTACATGTATACTTTTTTACATTATGCCTACACATCTGCCCCATATTGGGCTATAGAGTGCTTCTTGGCACAATTATATGTATTTTTAAAATTTAAATAATAAGCAATGTGTGTATTGAAATTAGTAGGGTATTAAAAACCCACTTAATTAAGTATTTTATTTTACTTATTTATCTTGTATTCAAATTTATGAGTTTTGAACTAACAATTATTATACAAGAAATGTCTTAGCATTTTACCTTTTCCTCAATTGTTCTACAACCTATGGACCATACATTATTATAGTGTTAGAAGAATACAAAATTGTTATGAAATTATATTTGACATAAAACATATGATTTTCACAAGCAAGAAAAGTAGTGACTACATGAGGGACACATTATCAAGGATTGAGAGAAATTTTGTTCAAGTACCCCTAGAAGGTTTTTGACCCAATTACATAAACTGGGTCCCACCGTAAAAACAACTCTTATGAGCTCATTTCTCAAAAAAAAAAAATCCATGAAAGAATTAAGATGGATGAAAACCAAATCCAATATGTATCACTTTATACACCCAACCTCCTCTGGGCCTTTTAATGGAACAGAATGTCTTGACCTGACCTCCAAGATTACTTTATGGAGATGGCAATATCAAAATTCCTCTTCTTTAAACCCCCTTAAAAAGCTTTTATGGGGTCACTATTGTCTTTAGCTCATGGAGAGATTTGTAATGATATAAATTTCATCGAAATCCAAGCTCTCGACAAAGAGTCATGCCTATCTGAAGATTCACCTTCAAAGCTCATGTTGGAGTCTGAACCATTGATATGTGGCAACCTTTTTCATATTCATCACTATAATACAATGCTTCATCAACATTATGTGTCATTCCTTGCCTGCATTTCATTATCACATATAGCCACATGCTCACCTCACACATCTATTTGTCACTCACATTAGGATCTCAAATATTGTTAAATCCCCATTATAATGAATTTTTTGAATTTCTTGTAATCTAGATTTTACATATTTCGAGTCCATTTATATATGAGAAAATGCTTGGTCAACTAGGAAAAAGTCACCTTTAAATGAAATTATGGATTTATGCTAACCGAATCATTCATCATCCATGTCACATCCATGGGGCATACATATAGCCTGCACCTCAACATCACTATTTCACTTTGATCCATGTCACCTCAAGCCTTGTCATCTCGAGTCAACACAATCAAATCTCCACTCATTTGGAATATCTCATTTTTTAAAATGTCTAAGTTCACAAACTCTAGATTTTTGAACTTTAATATTCCACATCACTTTCCATGATAAGTGACACATAAACCACCATGTAAAATCCTTTGTACAACCATGCCACATTAGTGTTTGACATTGACTACCATGAGAAAAATATCTCAAAATACCATATCACCCAAAACTATCCTATATACCACATCAGTGTCACACATCATCTTGCCACGTCAACACTTACTTGCTCATAGGGTCTGACAATTCTAACATGGACTCCTTGTAACCTCCACATGGGATACTATGATGGCATCTAGATCTGTTCTTTTCAATAAATCCCTCCTTTCAATTTTTTTCTTGATGTTCAGACATATACTCCTTGACCAACTCTGGTTGTCCATCTCCAAGACTTAACAAAAACTAGCGCCAATCTACAACACTTGATAGATTAAGGATCCTTCCTTCTACCGATTCTTGGTTCCATCATTTGTGGGTTTTGTCATCTAGCATCCTCTATTGTGGAAAAATCCAATTATGAAGTTTTTCAAAATGTATAGACTTTTAGATATCCATGTTTATTGCTCATTTCTTCATTTTTTTAGGAATATAACAAATAAAATGGATATTACATCAAATAAAATATGTCAATATATCCATGTTGGCCATTTTCAACGTTCTAAGTCTTAATTGCAATTACAAAACCTTGGGTTGTAAGAAGGGGTGTTACACAATCACATAAAAGTGTCAAATGAATCTAATGATAGTTTTGTTCTTCTTACATCCTTTATAATGTGTTGTCTTATGAATCCTCTCTCACATGAAATTGTGTTTTGCAAGAATATGTCGAAATTTTGACATGTATGAAAATTTTATATGTAATTGTATCAAGCAAAACATCCTCCAAGCATCGTTTTGGAATGATCCCTTACAATTAACATGAAGAGAATCAACAAATGCATACAACTCTTCTATAAAAGATCAAAATCAAATATTGTTATGTTTTCTTCTCTCTCACATAATGTGTGTTGTGGGTGTCGAGATTTTTTTCCAATCCATCACTTTGAATTCTCTTCTCTTCCACCAATATCCTATAAATAATGACAATGGATAAACAATCTTATAGGGTTGGAAAAAGAAATATCATGGAATATCCCTTCAAAAGGTGAAGGCTTTCAAAGATCAGGTAGATAGAACTCAGCACAAGGAAGCAGTGTTGAAGGCTCGCTTACAGCCCTAGCTAGACGAGGCCTATTTGATCGCGGCCACAATCGAAGGCAAGCAGGCTAGTCTGTAGAAGACTCGGTAGAATATTTTCTCAGACGGTGCAGGGCCAAGAATGGAGCAGTTGGTCAAGGAGATGAAGTAGGTGGCAACATAGTGTGCCGCCGAAGTTGTAGTAGTCCAAGTCAAGCTAGGAGGTCTTCGCGACAAGATCTCTGCACCAGCTGAGTGAGTCTAGGGAAAATCGCCATGTTTGTGTTGGGGGCCTATTGGGAATGGGTCCCCTCGGGTCATTTTTGGGACTAAAATCCTAAGTTTGGGGTAGAAAGACTGAATTTTGTACAAAGGAATGTAAATTTTGTGCATTTTGAGGTTGCAGAGTGCCAAGATAGAAAGAGTCAAAAGGGATTTCTGCCCTTAGTTTAGATAGCTTGTGTCGGCTTTAGAAATCTTCCCTTGCTCCACAGACCATGGGATTGTATAAAAAGGGAGTCTTAGAAGTAGAGTTTTAAAGAAAACTAGAAGTGCTTGAGGAGTCTGTGAAGAGCGAAGAGCGACAGTCTTATTGAAAATCTGAACCATTAATAAACGAAGTATTCTAAAATTATTGTGTATTTTTCCTCTGTGGATCGCATGTGATTATGTAATGTTAAGTTCTCGGTTTATGTTATAATGCTATCTTGAAGGTCGAATGTATATGTTTCTATCTTTCATATGAACACAAATAAGGATATATGTCTACACAAAGACAATCTTAATTACATGGTAAAATTGGTGAACACTTAAGATAATTCAGCAAATCATACAATAACACAGTAACAAAGGCACGTAAGCACCTAAGCCACTATTTAGGATTGCATGAAGGATGCTCATATACCTTCACAAAGGTTCTAAGAGACGAAAGGGAAAGTACATCGATAAGCCCTAAAGGCTTATCGATCTACGCAAAGGAAGGGTTTAAGGTATAAAACCAACATCACAACCATCTCATGGTGTAGGAACTTGGTTCTTGCATCTCCCCATACTACTTTAGGTGAGACTTCGGTTCATGCTCAATGGACTAATGTCAAAAGGGCTAGTAGTGTAAGGATTTTCTTGGCTGACTAATGTTGAACTTGGGTTGGGGCCCATCAAGCCAACAAAGCGCCAAGAAGGATCAAATATCTTGAGGTGCAAACCTCGTTTTTTAGTGCAAAACTTAAGGAAATTTTTTCACCTCAAGAGATTTGATCCATCTCGACGCTTGAAAGATCAAGGGTTAAGATAGATCTAGGTTTCTGTAGTGTCCAGTGATACAAAATTTGTTGAACATATAATTATTTTTATCATTTTAAATATGATAAATATGTCTAATATTAATTTGGTGAATTTAACTTTAACTTTCCTTAGTTACCTCAGTTTGTTGAGATGATAGATAGTGTTAGTAACTTGAATGATAAAATAAAAAATTTAAGTGCAAAGTGACAATGCAACAATGTTGAATGATAGAAAATGTGAATAATAAGCATATAGTGAATTACAAATAATATTAATTGTGATCAATCTAAAACTATTTTCATCTACTATTCTTATGTCACATCTACTAGTTATTTTCTATTACCGCGTTTGAATGCAAAGTGATTAACAATGTTGAATGATGGGAAATGGGAATAATAAAAATGTAGGCAATTACAAATAGTTTACATTTTCGAGAAGAAGACATTTTGGATAAGTGAACATTTTATTTAGGTTGAAAATTCAGTTATTGTATTTATGGTTGAATTATTGTAACAAAGAGGTCAATGCGCACACTTAGAGAGAGTTTGTATGTTTTCGGGGTGAGATAGAGATATAAATGGAGGGGGGAACTACTACACCAAGGGCACTTTTAAGGCATTTTTTAAGACAAAAGAAATATTTTGTCTTAAAAAGTCACTTTTTATTTTAATTAGTTTACATTAAAATTTAATATGAATTGAATTGTCTTAAATATAAAATTTAAGACAAAAATAGTTTAAGACAAAATTGTTTTAAGACAACTTTTTAATTAAGACGGTAACAACTTAAGACAAATATATTTTAAGCCACAATTTTAAATTTAAGACAAAAACAGTTTAAGACAAAAATATTTTAAGACAAAACTTTATATTTAAGACAAAAACCTTTGAGATAGAAATATTTTAAGACAACTTTGTATTTAAGACAATGGCCAGTTAAGACGAAACCCATTTAAGACAATTAACAATTAAGACAAAAACATATCAATTTAAGAAAATATTATCTAACAACTATGAAATTGACTCTCACAATGCACCCTAAGTCCACCAGCTTGTAGGCTACTACTGTATCGCACATATACCAATGATGCTATTTCACTTTCCATTCACGTTATCTTATATAAAGACAATGACTTGTTGGGCTCTTCATTTTGTGGGGGTAGCCAACTGTGAAGAATGCGAAAGCTTTCTGTGGCAAGATTTCCCACGCATGAATAACAATTTTCTCCCTTTGATCTCTGTTAATACGATTAGAGACAATTTGTATGTCATTGCATTCAACACTACTAAATGGTGGGGAATTTTAAGACAATTTTTAAGGCAAAATAAATGTTTTGTCTTAAAATTTTTAATATGAGGCGCTAGTAAAAAAGGTAAAGGATTAGGGGTTTGTTTTTACGCTATTGATGGGTTCTTCGAGAAGTAGAGCGATGGAGGCTAACAACAACTAATGGGATTTAGGGCGATGGAGGCTGACAACAACTAACGGGATTTAGGGCGATGGAGACTGACAACAACTAATGGGATTTAGGGTGATGGAGGCCGACAACGCGGGTGTGCATCGTGGGAGGAGAAATGGAAGAACTTTCAATGAACGTGGATAGGTGGTAAGACAGTTGGAGTACTTTCCGGGGTCTCCATCGATTGTGTTTTAATATGTTCTTTTTTACTGTTTTATTTATTTTGAACACTACTTATATCTGTTGGTTGTTGTTATTAGCCCATTATTGTGCTGGATTAGAAACATGGACTAGATTCACTTGAAGGATTTTTGAAAAATGCAGCAAGAAATTCTCAATTTGATTTTTCCTTGATTAAATTGAGAAAAATTGAATTTCCACATCAAGAGACAACTTGGATGCAATTAACTTGTATGTCATGGCTTGTGTCACCCATTTTACTCAATAAATTAGATTTGGAGGAGTTAGAGTTCAGTTAAGAATATGCGATCGCTAATTTGTAGCAAGAAAAGTTAATTATCTCAAGTTGTTTTCAGTTAAACTAGTTCTAACTATTGGAGGAACTAGTGGAACGCCAGTTATGCAATGGGACTTCAGTCAACCGCAGTGATCATCTAGTTACCTAATCAATCAATCCAAAATAGCTAGTGCATGAAAATAATTCAAGTTCCCCAGCTATGGTGGATATTATAAGGAAGTGTAACATTAGTTGTAGACTATTCTTGAGCATACAGGTGTTGCATGTAGTCACATGATCAACCTTAGGAATTGTGCAATCCATTTTGGAAAAATTCCTGAATAATAAGGGCCTAATTTCTGAGGGAATTTCCCAAGGAAATAGGGGCTGAAGCAGAGGTAATAATTGACAAAGTTTAGGTTTGAGCTTCTTAGTGAGAAGAGAGATAGGTTATTCACCTATAGGTTGTGCACAGTTGAGTAAAGCAATTGTAATATACCTATATTCATCAGATTGATGCAAGAATTGGTTAGAGTTTTTAGTAGATTTATTTACCCTGGAAAAATATTGTGTGCATGTGTTTTATTTCTTATTGCATGCTTGAATTTCTTGTTATAAATTCTGAATTAACTTTAGTAGAGCAGTACAGTAGGTTTGTGTCTTGTGATTTTGAAAAAAATTCATGAGGAGTTGCAAATCTACACCATAATTTCTACATTGTATCATAGCAGGATTCACATTAGAGCAGGAATTTCAAACTTGTTTCTTAGGAGGTTTGAATTTGCAGTTCAGTGTAGCAAGATCTCTTAAGAGCTAAGAATATGACCTTCAACGACATATGGCTAGAGTGTGCCTTGGAAGGCAACTTTCATTTCATTTAATGGAAAGATCACATGGAGGAGGTCTTCGATGACAATGGATTGCTAGAATAAATCAAGAGAGATGTTACAAAGCCAGAAAAATATGATGCCCAAAACCTTTCTCAATGGAAGAGAGATGTAGCCAAGGTGTGGATAATAATATTGGAGGGAGTATGGGACCACATTGTCAGCAATATCCATGGGAAAGAAAATCCTTATGCAATGTGGTAGGCACTCGAAAATCTATTCTAGAATATTAGTGACCACAAAAAGTTGGTGCTCAAGGATAAGCTTTGAACTATCAAGAAGTAGAAGAATGACTTTATCCTATAATTTCTGAGGAGGTTCACACAAGTTCATGATGAGCTTGCAGGATTTTGTGTTACTGTTTTAAAGGATGACCTAGTTAGCATAGCCCTTCAGGGCCTTCCCAAGAGTTGGCATAACTATTGAGATTAACTAAATGGGAGGGAGAAACTACCGAACTCGAAACACTTATGGTACAATTTGGTACAGGAGGAAATAAGGAAGAATATGAGAGATGGGACATCATCCAAGGGCAAGGATGAAGAAAAATTTGTGGTGGTTGGAAATGGAAAGAAGGGAAAAGGGAAGAAATCTCAAACCAAACCAGAATCTAGCCAGGGGGGAAAGAAGAATTTTTTTTCAAAAAATAAATACTTCCATTGTCATGAATACAGACACTATGCCACAAAGTGCCCAGAGAAAAAGGCAAGCACAATAACCTTAAGAGGAGCAACACGTGAAGCCTCAGCTTCACACTTTGACCTTGACTTTACCTTTATCGTATGCATGTCCAACACAGTTATTGGGAGAGTGTGGTACTTGGACTCAAGTGCATTTTTCCATATGACAGGGTCTAGAGATTTTTTTAGTGACCTAGAGGAGAACGATATCTAGATGCATATCAAGCTAGGGGACGAAGGAAGGTACAACATGACTGGTATTGGTACAGTCACCTTTGAGAGGGAGTTAGGCTCCCCTCTCAGGCTGAAGGATGTCATGTTTGTTCTAGGCCTAAAGAAAAATCTCATATTTGTTGGAGTTTTGGAAGACTGTGGTTATGATGTGATCTTCAACAAAGGAAAATAATTCCTGAGACACATAGGCATAGGACAAGTGAAGAAGATCGGGGTTTGTGTGAAGAATCTATATAAGTTAGATGTGGAAGATTGTGCTACATTAAGCACTAAGGAGGAGAAAGTGTAGGGTCGTGATGTAGGTGAACTTTAGCACATAATACTTGGCCATTTGCATCATGGCACCTTGAATATTATACAACAAATAGCCACTAGCCTCCCTAAAGGAGCACTTAAGTAGCAGGATGTATACAAAGGATGTACCTTGGGGAACTACATAAAATACACATTCCATGATCGGGAAAATGAAGTGCGTACAGTCCAAGAAAGGATCCACTCTAATGTCTGTGGACCTTTATTGATAGCCTCCACTCCCAGAGAAAAATATTTTTTCATTTTTATTGATGACTTCTCACATAAGTGTTGGATCTCTTCATGTGGAAGAAAGATGAGATGCTCGCAAGAAGGTGAAGGCTCTCGGGAGAAATGATGGAGGTGAGCATGTGTCAAATGAATTTAAAAATTTATGTGTGAAAGAATACATTCGATGAGAGTTGACAACACCTCACAACCCCCATCAAAATGGGGTGTTTGAGAGAACGAATCATAGCATTTTGGGAGCAACTAGGGTGATGTTGCATGACCAAGGCCTATCTTTGCATTTATGGGTTGAGGCATGCAATACAAAATTTTGTTTGTAGAACATAAATCCTCATCAGATTCTTGGCATGATTACACCAGAGAAGGCGTTCTCAAGAAGAAAGCGAGATTTATCACACTTCAAGATTTTTGGAGCCTTTGTTTACTACCATGTCTCCAAAGAACCAAGGAATAAAATTCAGTTGACTATAGAATTGGGGGTATTTGTGGGTTACACAGAAAATTCCCACAACTACCATGTGTACTTGCCATCACTCAGAATGATAGCTTTACGAAGGGATGTAAATTTTGATGAGGAGAAATCTATGCGGTGCTCCCTTGAGAGAGATATTTATATCACACCAAAAGATAGGCTTTTAGATACAAAAGAGGAACCTCAGGAAGTTGTAGAGTAGCCAAAAATTGAGGAGCGAAGAGTGGAGACATTTACTCAAGAAAAACCATCCAGAGAAGGCAGAAAAGGAACTAAGGATGTTGGTAGACTTGTGCAGGATGCGATGAAGAATGTGGGATATCCTTCAAATTTGCGTAATCAAAGGAGGTCACTTGAGAGGTACATTGGCTACATGGCCCTTATGACTGAGCTTATAGAGATTGAGCCATCATATTTTGAGGAAGAAATAAAGAAACTTGTATGGATTGATGCAATGGTGGAGGAATATGAATCCATTGCAAAGAACAGTGTTTGGGCAAAGATCCCAAGACCAGCATATAAATCAATAGTGGGTCTGATATGGATCTTCAAGGTGAAGTAGGCAACAGAAGAAAGCATAGACTAGGGTGATTACACCCAACCTCCTATAGGCCTTTTAATGGAACAAAATGTCTTGACCTCACCTCCAAGATTACTTTATGGATATGGCAATATCAAAATTCCTCTTCTTTAAACCCCCTTAAAAAGCTTTTATGGGGTAGCTATTATCTTTAGCTCATGGAGAGATTTATAATGACATAAATTTCATTGAAATCCAAGCTCTAGAACAAGAGTCATTCCTATCTGAAGATTCACCTTCAAAGCTCATGTCAGCATCTGAACCATTGATATGTGGCAACCTTTCTCATATTCATCACTATAATACAATGCTTCATCAACATTATGTGTCATTCCTTGCCTGCATTTCATTAGCACATATAGCCACATTCTCACCTCACACATCTATTTGTCACTCACATTCAGATCTTGGATATTGATAAATCCCCATTATAATGAATTTTTTGAATTTCTTCTAATCTAGATTTTACATATTTCGAGTCCATTTAGATTTGTGAAAATGCTTGGTCAACTAGGAAAAAGTCACCCTTAAATGAAATTATGGATTTATGCTAACCAAATCATTCATCATCCACGTCACATCCATGGGGCATACATATAGCCTGCACCTCAACATGACTATGTCACTTTCATCCATGTCACCTCAAGCCTTATCATCTCGAGTCAACATAATCAAATCTCCACTCATTTGGAATATCTCAGTTTTTAAACTGTCTAAGTTCAGAAACTATAGATTTCTAGACTTTAATATCCCACATCACTTTCCATGATAAGTGACACATAAACCACCATGTCAAATCCTTTGTACAACCATGCCACATCAGTGTTCCATGTTGACTCCCATGAGAACAATATCTCAAAATACCACATCACCGTAAACTATCCTGCATACCACATCAGTGTCACACATCATCTTGCCACGTCAACACTTACTTCCTCATAGGGTCTGACATTTCTAACATGGATTCCCTGTAACCTTCACATGGGATAGACTATGTTGGCATCTAGATCTGGGCTTTTCAATAAATCCATTCTTTCAATTTTTTTCTTGATGTTCAGACATATCCTCCTTGACCAACTCTAGTTGTCCATCTCCAACACTTAACAAAATCTAGTGTCAATCTACAACACTTGATAGATTAAGGATCCTTCCTTCTACCAACTTTTGGTTCCATCATTTGTGGGTTTTGTCATCTAGCATCCTCTATTGTGGAAAATCCATTTATGAAGTTTTTTGAAATGTATAGACTTTTAGATATCCATGTTTATTGCTCATTTATTCAATTTTTTATGAATATAATAAATAAAATGCATATTACATCAAATGAAATATTCCAATATATGCATGTTGGCCATTTTCAACATTATAAGTCTTAATTACAATTACAAAACCTTAGGTTGTAAGAAGGGGTGTTACACAATCACATAAAAATGTCAAATGCATCTAATGATAGTTTTGTTCTTCTTACATCTGTTATAATGTTTTGTCTTAAGAATCCTCTCTCACATGCAATTGTGTTTGTAAGAATATGTCGAAAATTTAACATGTATGAAAATTTTATATGTAAATGTATCAAGCAAAAGATCCTCCAAGCATCGTTTTTGAATGATCCCTTACAATTAAAATGAAGAGAATCAACAAATGCATACAAATCTTTTATATAAGAATCAAAATCAAATATTGTTATGTTTTCTTCTCTCTCACATAATGTGTGTTGCGGGTGTTGAAATTTTTTCCAATCCATTACTTTCAGTTCTCCTCTTCCACCAATATCCTATAAATAATGACAACGAATAAACAATCTTATAGAGTTGGAAAAAGCAATATCAAGGATATCCCTTCAAAAGGCAAAGGCTTTGAAAGAGCAAGTAGATTTAGCTCAGCACAAGGAATCAGTGTTGAAGGCTCGCTTACAGCCCTGGCTAGATGAGGCCTATTTGATCACAACCACAATTGAAGGCAAGCTTGCTAGTCTACAAAAGACTCAGCAAAAGATTTGGTCAAACGATACAGGGCCAGCAATGAAGCAGCTAGTCGAGGAGATGAAGTAGGCAACAACACATTGTGTTGTCGAAGTTGTAGTAGTCCAAGTCAAGCTAGGAGCTCTTCACGACAAGATCTCTGCCCCAGCTGAGTGACTCGATGGTGAGTCACCATGTTTTTTTTGGGGCCCTATTGGGAATGGGTCCCCTCAGGTCATTTTTGGGACTAAAAGCCTAAGTTTGGGGTAGAAAGACCGAATTTTGTACAAAAGAATGTAAAGTCTATGGATTTTGAGGCCGCGGAGCTCGAAGATAGAAAGGGTCAACAAGGGTTTCCACCCTTAGTTTAGATAACTTGTTTTAGCTTTAGAAATCCGCCCTTGGTCCACGGAACATGGGATTGTATAAAAAGGGAGTCTTAGAAGTAGAGTTCTAAAGAAAACTAGAAGTGCTTGAGGAGTCTGTGAAGAGCGAAGAGCGAGAGTCTTAGCATAGGAAGAGGCTCTGCAACTGAGTGCACAGAGGCCTGGGTTAGAATTTTGTAGCTGAGTGCGCAGACCCCTGCAACTATGTTCGCAGAGCAGATAGAGTCTGCATTGAAAATCTGAATCATCAATAAAGAGAAGCATTCTGAAATTATTGTGTATTTTTCCTCTGTGGATCACATGTGATTATTTTATGTTAAGTTCTCGATTTATGTTATAATGCTATTTTGACGCGCAAATGTATATGCTTCTATCTATTATTTGAATGCAAATAAGGATATATGTTTACACGAAGATAATCTTAATTACATGGTAAAATTGGTGAACACTTAAGATAATTAAGGAAATCATACAATAACGTATTAACAAATGTGCGTAAGTACCTAAGCCACTAGTTAGGGTTGCGTGAAGGAAGATCGAAAACCTTCGGGAAGGTTCTAAGAGACGAAAGAGAAAGTACATCGATAATCCATAAAGGCTTATCGATCTGCGCAGAGGAAGGGTTTAAGCTATAAAACTGACATCACAACCATCTCAGGGTGTGGGAACTTGGTTCCTGCATCCCCCCCATACCACTGTGGGTGAGACTTCAGTTCACGCTTCGTGGACTTATGTAAAAAGCACCAATAGTGTAGGGATTTTCTTGGCTGACTAATGCTAAACCTGGGTCGGGGCCCACCAAGCCAACAAAGCGCCAAGAGGGATGAAATCTCTTGAGGTGGAAGCCTTGTTTTTTAGTGCAAAACTTAAGGAAATGTTTTCATCTCAAGTTATTTGATCCCTCTCAATGCTTGACAGATCAAGGGTTAAGCTAGATCTAGGTTTCAGTAGTGTCCAGTGATACAAAATTTGTTGAACATATAATTATTTTTATCATTTTAAATATGCTAAATATGTCTAATATTAATTTGGTGAATTTAACTTTAACTTTCCTTAGTTACCTCAGTTTGTTGAGATGATAGATACTGTTAGTAACTTGAATGATGAAAAATGATGAAATAAAAAATTTAAGTGCAAAGTGACAATGTAACAATGTTGAACGATAGAAAATGTGAATAATAAGAATATAGTGAATTACAAATAATCTTAATTGTGATCAATCTGAAACTATTTTCTTCTACTATTCTTATTGTCACACCTACTAGTTATTTTCTATTACTGTGTTTGAATGCAAAGTGATTAACAATGTTGAATGATGGAAAATGGGAATAATAACAATGTAGGCAATTACAAATAGTTTACAGTTTTGAGAAGAACACATTTTGGGTAAGTGAACATTTTATTTAGGTTGAAAATTCAATTATTGTTTTTATGGTTGAATTATTGTAACAAAGAGGTCAATTCATGTCATGAATAATGTTTATGTGCACACATTGAGAGAGAGTTTGCATGTTTTGGGGGTGAGATAGAGATATAGATGGAGGGGGGCACTACTACACCAAGGGCACTTTTAAGACAAACGAAATCTTTTGCCTTAAAAGTCACTTTTTATTTTAATTAGTTTACATTAAAATTTAATATCAATTGAATTGTCTTAAATATAAAATTTAAGACAAAAACAGTTTAAGACAAAACTTTATATTTATTATGAACACAACTTAAGACAAATATATTTTAAGACACAATTTTAAATTTAAGACAAAAATATTTTAAAACAAAACTTTATATTTAAGACAAAAATATTTTAAGACAACTTTATATTTAAGACAATGGCTAGTTAAGATGAAACCCATTTAAGACAAGAAACAATTAAGACAAAAACATATCAATTTAAGAAAATATTATCTAACAAATATGAAATTGACTCTCACAGTGCACCCTATGCTCGCCAGCTTGTAGGCTACTACTGTATGACGCCTATAGTAATGTTGCTATTTCACTTTCCATTCACGTTATCTTATATAAAGACAATGACTTCTTGGGCTCTTCATTTTGTGGGGGTAGCCAACTATGAAGAATGCAAAAACTTTCCGTGGCAAGATATCCCACATATTAATTACTCTTTTGTCCCTTCAATCTCTATTGATACGATTAGAGACAACTTGTATGTCGTTGCATGTGACACTACTACATGGTGGGGAATTTTAAGACAAAATAAATGTTTTTTCTTAAAATTTTTAATATGGGTTGCTAGTAAAAAAGGTAAATGATTAGGGGTTTGTCTTTACGTTATTGATGGGTTCTTCGGGAAGTAGAGAGATGGAGGCTGACAACAACTAATGGGATCTAGGGAAATGGAGGCTGATAACAACTAATGGGATTTAGGGTGATGAAGGGCAACAATGGGGGTGTGCATCATGAGAGGAGTGATGGAGGCACTTTTGATGAACGTGGGCAGGTAGTAACACAGTTGGAGTACTTTTAGGGGTCTCCATAGATTGTGTTTTAATATGTTTTTTTACTGTTTTATTTATTTTGAATGCTACTTATATCCATTGGTTGTTGTTATTAGCACATTGTTGTGCTCGATTGGAAACATGGATTAGATTCACTTGAAGGATTGTTGAAAAATGTAGCAAGAAATTCTCAATTTGATTTTGCCTTGATTAAATTGAGAAAAATTGAATTTCCACATCAACAGACAACTTGGATGGAATTAACTTGTATGACATGGCTTGTGTCACCCATTTTACTCAATAAATTAGAGTTGGAGGAGTTAGAGTTCAGTTAAGCATATGTGAATGTTAACTTGTAGAAATCAAAGTCAATTATCTTAAGTTAATTTCAATTAAACTAGTTCTAACTATTGGAGGAACTAGTGGAAGGCTAGTTGTACAGTGGGACTTAAGTCAAATGTAGTGAACATCTAGTTATCTGATCAATCAGCCCAAAATAGCTAGTGGATGCAAATAATTCAAGTTCCCCGGCTATGTTGGATATTCTAAGAAGTGTAACACTAGCTGTAGACTAGACTTGAGCGTACAAGTGTTGCATGCAATCACATGATCAACCTTAGGAATTGTGCAATCCATTTTGGAAAAATTCCTAAATAATAAGGGCCTAATTTCTCAAGGAATTTCCCAAGGAAATAGGGGCTCAAGCAGAGGTAGGAATTGACGAAGTTTAGGTTTGAGCTTCTTAGTGAGAAGAGAGATAGGTTATTCACTTACAAGTTGTGCACAATTGAGTAAAGAAATTATAATACATCTATATTCATCAGACTGATGCAAGAATTGATTAGAGTTTTTAGCGGATTTCTTTCCCCAGGAAAAATATTGTGTGCATGTGTTTTATTTATTATTGCATGCCTAAATTTTTTGTTGTAAATTGTGAATTAACTTTCTTAGAGCAATAGAGTATGTTTGTGTCTTGTGATTTTGAAAAAACTTCATGAGGATTTGCAAATCTAGACTATAATTTCTACATCGTATCATAGCAGGATTCACATTAGAGTAGGAATTTCAAACTTGTTTCTCAGGAGGTTTGAATTTGCAGTTTAGTCTAGCAATATCCCTTAAAGAACTAAGAATATTACCTTCAATGGGCTAATGCTAGAATGTGCCTTTGAAGGTAGCTTTAATTTCATTTAATGGAAGGATCACATGGAGTTCTTCAATGACAATAGCTTGCTAGAATACATCAAGAGAGATGTTACAAAGCCAAAAAAATATTATGCCAAAAACCTTTCTCAGTGGAAGAAATATGTAGCCAATATGTGGAGAATAATATTGGAGGGAGTATGGGACCACATTGTCAGCAATATCCATGGGAAAGAAAATCCTTATGCAATGTGGTTGGCACTGGAAAATCTATTCTAGAATAGTAGTGACCACAAAAAATTGGTGCTCAAGGATAATCCTTGAACTATCAAGATGTAGAAGAATGACTTTATCCTGTAATATCTAAGGAGTTTCACACAAGTTCATGATGAGCTTGCAGGAGTTTGTGTTACTGTTTTAAAGGATGACCTAGTAAGCATAGCCCTTCTAGGCCTTCCCAAGAGTTGGCATAACTATCGAGATTAAGTGAACGAGAGGGAGAAACTACCGAATTGGAAACACTTATGCTACGATTTGGTATATGAGGAAATAAGGAAGAATACCAGAGACGGAACCTTATCCAAGGGCAAGGATGAAGAAAAATTTTCATTGGTTGGAGATGGAAAGAAGGGAAAAGGGAAGAAATCTCAAACCAAACCAGAATCTAGCTAAGGAGGAAAGAAGAAAGATTTGTCAACAAATAAATACTTCCATTGTCATGAATATAGACACTGTGCCATAAAATTCCCACAGAAAAAGGCAAGCACGATAACCTTAGGTGAAGCAACAGGTGAAGCCTCGACTTCACACTTTGACCTTGACTTTACCTTTATCGCATGCATGTCCAACATAGTGATTGGGAGCATGTGGTACTTCGACTCGGGTGCATTTTTCCACATGAAAAGGTGTAGATAATTTTTCAGTGACCTAGAGGAGAAAGATCTCCATATTCACATCAAGCTAGGGGATGACAGAAGGTACAACATGACTGGTATTGGTACAGTCACCTTTGAGAGGGAGTTAGGCTCCCCTCTCAGGCTGAAGGGTGTCATTTTTTTTCTAGGCCTAAAGAAAAATCTCATATCCGTTGGAGTTTTGGAAGACTATGGTTATGACATGATCTTCAAAAAAGGAAAAGAATTCCTGAGACACATTGGCATAGGACAAGTGAAGAAGATTGGGGTTTGTGTGAAGAATCTGTATAAGTTAGATGTGGAAGACTGTGCTACATTAAGCATTAAGGAAGAGAAAGTGCAGGGCCATGATGTAGGTGAAATTTAGCACATAATACTTGGCCATTTACATCATCGCACCTTCAATATTATACAACAAATAGCCAATAGCCTCCCTAAAGGAGCACTTGAGTAGCAGGATGTATGCAAAGGATGTACCTTGGGGAACTACATAGGTTGTACCTTTATCGCTTATAGAGATTGAGCCATCATATTTGGAGGAAGAAATAAAGCAACTTGTATGGGTTGATGCAATGGTGGAGGAATACGAATCCATTGCAAAGAACAATGTTTGGGAAAAGGTCCCAAGACCAGCATATAAATCAATAATGGGTCTGAGATGGATCTTCAAGTTGAAGCAGGCAACAACCGAAAGCATAGAGAAGTATAAGGGAAGATTTGTGGCCAAGGGGTATTCTCAAGTTGAGGGATTTGACTTTCAAGACACCTTTTCTCTTGTAGCAAGGTACTCATCCATTAGATCAATTCTTGCTTTGGCTACATAGATGGGGTAGAATATCAACCAGATGGGTGTAAAAACAACATTTCTCAATGGGGTTATTAAGGAGGTTGTGTACATAGAGCAACACAAAGGTTTTGAGACATTTGATCAAGAGTCTCATGTGTGCAGACTCAAGTGAGCATTGTATGATCTCAAATAAGCACCTCGTGCTTGGTACACCAAGATCGATAGTTATCTCACTGGTTTGGGCTTCCCCATAAATGAAAGAGTCACTCCCTCCTTCATACACCTAGAACTCACTAACAATCCCTATCATACACTCTTATCCATTCATTTACATGCATTTTAAACTAGTACTCCCTTGTGCTTCCGTGGAACTCCCTAACAATCTGTAGCATACGTTGGCACATCGTAGCACCTAGTACATCTTGGCATGTTTCTCTAGCTTTTAACATGACTTAGAACTTCCTATAATATCTTGTCTGACCCTCCTTAGCACACCTGGGACTCGCTAACACTTTCTGACACAAAATATTATTTGTTCATTTCCATGCATTACGTTGACCTAGTGCTCCCTTGTATTTCCCTAGCACTTTGTAACACTTCCAAGCATCTGTTGGCACAACCTGGCACCTAGCACATCTTGGCTTCATGATGCCCTATCACTCTAGCATGCATTAGCATTGCCTAACATACCATGTCACTCCCTCCTTAACACACCTAGAACTTTCTCACACTCTCTGTCACACACTCTTATTCATTCATTCCATGCATTTTGACCTAGTGCTCCTTTGTGTTTCCCTAACACTCACTAACACTCCTTAGCATTCATTGGCACACTCTGGCACTTGGTACATCTTGGCACGATTCCCTAGCACTCTAGCATGCCTTGGCACTGCCTAGCATACCTTATCACTCCCTCCTTACCACACTTGGAACTTGCTAACACTCCCTATCACACACTCTTATTCATTCATTTCCATGCAATTGAAACTAGTGCTCCCTTACGTTTCCTAACATTCCCTAACACTCCCTATAATGCCTTGGCACCACTTTTCATGCCTTAGCACTTGGCATGTCATGGCATGCCTAAATTGTCTTGTGTTTATCTATCATGTGTTTTAACACTTCTTGCCATTACCTCACACACGTTGGCACTCCCTAGTTTTTGTTCCCTTATAGATAGCCTTAAATTATTCGCTACTTGATAAACCAACCAAGTCATTGAAAAAATAATGTTTTGCCTAGCCCAAAGTCTCGCTTTGTCTGAAACTACTTTTTCCATCCCCTTATCATAATTGTAGGCTTCCCTCCTACAATTCATATTCTAAAATTTTCATAACACACTTCATCCATAGGACACTTGGAATTCACTGACACCCCCTGATACACACACTTATTCATTCATCTCCATGAATTTTGACCTAGTTATCCCTTGTTATGCCCTGATACTCACTATTAACACTCGTCGACATTCATTAATAGTGTTTGGCATGTGTTAGCACATCTTTTCATTCCTTAGCATGCCCTAGAACTCCTTAGCTATCATTCTCTCACAACTACCCTTACTTTTTTTGCAACATGGGAACCCAACCAAATCCTACCTTGACTACAATAGCTTGACCATGTTATAGTTACAACAACCAAACTATGCCTCGTTCACCTAAGAAATTCCTATAACTCATATTGGGCTAGTCACGTTAAGTATCAACTCATACAACTTAACATTTTATGAAGACAAGGCTCATATCCAACTGTGGTCATAAAACAACTAAGCAACATAGTTTACATCTTGACATGCCATAAAACTCGACACGTGTGACAATCCCTTGGCACAATGTGGCACACGTTAGCATCTGTGTCATTCCTTGGCATGCTTTAGAACTCCTTAGCAAATCCTAGAACTCCCCAACACCTAACACACCTAGTACTTGCTAACACTCTTTGTCACACTCTTATTCATTCATTTCCATGCATTTGAAACTAGTGCTCCCTTATGTTTCCCTAGCACTTGGACCTAACACTCACTAGCATGTGTTGGCACCACACCTTGGTGCCTAGAACATCTTGGCGTGCCTTAGCACTTGGCATGTCTTTCCATGCCTAAAATTCCTTGGAAATTTCTAGCATGTGTTAGTACTTCCTCGAATTCCCTGGAACACCTTGGCACTCCCTAGTTGTCATGCCCTCATAGATAGCCTTACTTTTTCTGCAACTTGGGAACCCAACCAAGTCTGGCTTTTTCCACACCTTATTGTAACTATAGGCTTTCCTCTTGCAACTCCTATTCTTAACTTCTCCTAACACACTTCATCCTTGGGACACCTAGAATTCACTAACGCTCCTTAGCACACACTTTGATTTGTTCATTTCCATGCATTTTGACCTAGTTATCCCATGTGATGCCCTGACACTCCCTAACAATCCTTAGCATGCATTGACATTTTTTGACATATGTTAGTAGACCTTTTCATTTGTTTTCATGCCTTGAAACTCCTTATCTATCATACCCTCACAACTACCCTTACCTTTTTTGAGACTTGGGAACCCAACCAAGTCTTGCATCAACTACAACAACTTGACCAAGTTATAGTTACTACAACTAGACTATGCCTTATTCACCTAAGAACTACCTATAACTCATCTTAGGCTACTCATGTCCAATCTCAACTCATCCCACTTAACAAGTTACGAAGTCAAGGCTCACGTCTAACCGTGGCCATGAAACAACTAAGCAACATAGTTTACGTCTTGACATGCCATAACACCTGGCACATCTAACAATCCTTTAGAATTATGTGTCACATGTTAGCATCCCATGTATTCCTTGGCATTCTTTGGCACTCCCTAGCACACCCTATCACTCCTTGACTTGCCTTGTCACTACTTGGCATATAACCTTGTCACTCCCTCCTTAACACACTTGGAACTTGCTGACACTCCCTATCACACACTCTTATCTGTTCATTTCCATGCATTTTTAACTAGTTATCCCTTGTGTTTTTGTGGCACTCCCTAACACTCCCTGGCACACATTGACACACTCTTGCAGCTGGGACATCTTGGCATGTCACCCTGGAACTCTAGCATTCCTTGGCACTACCTAGCATACCTTGTCACTCCCTCCTTAGCACACCTAGAAATCGTTGACACTCCTTGTCACACACTCTTATTCATTCATTTCCATCCATTTTAAACTAGCGCTTCCTTGTGTTTCCCTGGTACTCCATAACACTCCCTCGCATGCATTGACACACCCTAGCACCTGGCATATCTTTGCATGTTTCCCCAACCTTTAGCATGCCTTAGCACTGCCTAACATACCTTGTCACTCCCTCCTTAGCTCACATGTAACTCAAACGACAATTCTTGTCACAAACTCTTATTTGTTCATTTACATGCATTAATTTGACCTAGTGCTCCCTTGTGTTTCCTTGGCACTCCCTAACACTTCCTAGCACATGTTGGCACACCTTGGAACCTGGCACATCTTGGCCGCATGCCACCCTATCACTCTAACATGACTTAGCACTGCCTAGCATACCATGTCACTCCTTGCTTAGCACACCTAGAACTCGCTAACACTCCCTCTCACACACTCTTATTCATTCATTTCCATTCATTTTGACCTAGTTCTCCCTTTTGTTTCCTTGGCATTCCCTAACACTTCCTAGCACATGTTGGCACACCCTGGCACCTAGCACATCTTGGACGCATGTCACCCTGACACTCTAGCATGGCTTAGCACTGCCTAGCATACCATGTCACTCTGCCCTTAGCACACCTGGAACTCGCTGACACTCCCTGTCACATGTGTTTATTCATTCATTTCCATGCATTTTGATCTAGTGCTCCCTTGTGTTTCCCTAGTACTCCCTAACACTCCTTAGCACGCATTGGCACACCTTGGTGCTTGACACATCTTGGTATGCTTACCTAGCATTCTAGCATGCCTTAGCACTACCTATCATACCTTGTCACTCCCTCCTTAGCACACCTAGAACTTACTGACACTTCATTTCCATGCATTTGAAACTAGTGCTCCCTTGTGTTTCCCTAGCACTTCGCCCTCACACTCTCTAGCATGTGTTCATGCCACACCCTGGCACCTGACACAACTTGGCATGCCTATCATGCCTTGGAACTATTTAGAAATTTTTAGTACTTCCTAACATTCCCCGACACACCTTGGTACTCCCTAGTTGTCATTCCCTTGTAGATAGCCTTACTTTTTTTGCGACTTGGAAACCCAACCAAGTCATTGGAAAAACAATGTTGTGCCCAACCCAAAGTATCCCTTTGTCTGAAACTTCTTTGTCTAGCCCCTTATTATAACCATATGATTGCCTCCTACAAGTCTTATTCTAACCTTCTCCTAACACACTTTATCCTTGAGACACTTGGAATTCATTAACACTCCTTGGCACACCCTCTTATTCATTCATTTCCATGCATTTTGACAAAGTTCTCCCTTGTGATGTTTTGGCACTCCCCAATGCTCCTCAAAATGCATTGACATTGTCTGGCATGTGTTAGCATGCCTTTTCATTCCTTGGCACACCCTGGAACTCCTTAATTATCATGCCCTCACAACTACCCTTACCTTTTTTGGGACTTGGGAACCCAACCAAGTCTTGCCTTGACTACAACAACCTGACCAAGCTATGGTTACTACAACTAGTTTGTGCCTTGTTCACCTAAGAACTAAATATAACTCATCTTAGGCTACTCATGTCCAATTTCAACTTATCCCACTTAACAAGTTACAAGTTACCAAGTCAAGGCTCACATCCAACCGTGGCCATAAAACAACTAAGAAACATATTTTACATCTTGACATGCCATAGCACCTGGCATGTCTAACAATCCCTTTGCAACATAGTTTACATCCTCTTTACTTGGGCGTTCTTCTTTTGTAAATGTGACCCTTGACTATGCCATGAAAACCCTCCAAAACATTCTTAAATGATGGGAACTCCTCTTCATGTGTGAAGCTAGTGAAATGTCACAATTCATCCAAGATACCTCCAAATATTTGATTTGTGCCTTAGGGAATGTGAAAGATGCCCTTAATAGAAAACATGCATAAAAATTTGTAGCCAAGTACCCCAAATGTGAGATGTTTCCACTTGTGCAATTATTCTTCCAATTATGTGAACTCAAGAACAAAACACATCTTAAAATACATGAATGTCTCTCAACATGTGAAAGAAAAAGTAACCCTTACCCTAGTCTCCCTCCGTTGGCAATTTGGGCCTTTTGTCACAAGGTATCTTCTCTTCTTTGGAAAGAGGACATAAACAAGCTTTTAGATGTTTCTAAATGGAGTACTCTTCACCTATGTCCTTCTCCTTTATTCCACGTGATACAAATGCCAATTTTCATATTCTTAATTATGGTGTTCTTCTTTTATACATGTGACCCTTGACTATGCCATGAAATCCTCCAAAATATTCTTAAAGGATGGGAGGACCTCTTCATGCATGAAGTTAGTGGAATGTGACAAGTTATCCAAAATTCCTCCAAATATGTGATTTGTGCCTTGGGAAATGTTAAAGGTACCCTCAATGGAAAAACACATAAATATTTGTAGCCAAGTGCCCTAAATGTGAGATGTTGCCACTTGTGCAATTGTGCCTCCTTTTGATGCTTAAATTATCACCCTAGTTGTGCAAGACTCATGAGGTGTCACTTTGGGTCAGCTCAGGGTTGTTGGCATTGTCACCTTATTAACGAATCCTCTCACTTTGGATTACTTATTGAATCTTGGGGGTATCCCAAAGCACAGATTTATAGGGTCTTTTATGTGACTAGATCACTAACACTGAAAACCATCTTTATATTGAATGGCTCAACATCTTGACGATCCCTATCCTATTGATCACAAATTTTCTATTCATTATTGCTTTAATTGCAACACCTCTAGTAGATATTGATGGTGTTCATGAGCCTATTTCTAGTTCTCCTTTATGGAAACAATATTATCTCCAATGCCATTATTCGATGAATGGCTACACAACAGGGATCTTATGATCCAATTGTTCATTTTGTCGATGTAGTGTCCACATGACACAAACATTCGATGGTCTATCATAGACAAACACTCTATGATGGGTTTCAAAGATACCCAACCTATGAAAACAAGCTACATTCTATTGCCGAAGCCTGTAAGTAGTGGAAGAAATATATTATACCAAAGGAAATGGCCATCCACACCAATTGTAGGCCTTTTCTTGCTCTAGATAATCCTTGGGAGTTAGTGCCCCTAGATTTTATGTCATGTTTTCCCTCAACCAAGCATGGTAACGGATGTGTTTTTGTTGTTGTTGATTGCTTCCTTAGGATGGGAATTTTGGCACCTTGTAAGAATATTGTCACAACAAAATCCACTCATAAGTTCTTCTTCGAGCATATTTTGGTTCACTTTGGGTTTCCAAAGACCATATTTCTTGATAGGGATAATAGGTTCCTTAGTATTTTTTGGTTTAACCTTTGGTCCATGATGGACATCAAGCTTGACCAAATCCACTACCTTCCATCCCTAGATTGATAAATAAAAATTAGTAGTCAATAGGATTATTATAGATGTCTTTAGAGTATACAATTGCGAGCATCCATATACACGTGTTGAAAACCTCCATATTGTTAACATAAATTCGACATAGCTCTTCATATTTCTATTGGCCACAAGTCTTTTCAGGTGTGCTTGGGGTCCCAACAATTGGAACAAATTGATGTAGCTATATTCATGGTATAACACATGAAGATACCTCCTATACTTGGAACGAGATAAGTAAAACAACCAATTTTGAGGAATGTATCCAAAAAATTCAACAATGAGTTCAGATATTTTGTAGGAAGTTTCCAACTCCAAGTACAAGTAGATACACAATCCATTGGGTTCCAAATAAGTTTCAGGTTGTTGATGAGTTATGGTTGGACTTTCATAAAGGGAAATTGAAAAACTCCCATAAGAAGCACATACCACTTTGACACAAGCCTTACACCATCACTAAGGCTATGGGTGATAATTCTTTTGAGGATAACCATAGGATGATTTATATTACTTCAAAAGTAGATATATGTTAAGATGATTTAGGCTTGATGAAGTGCATGTCTAGAAAAAGTTTCTTTAAAAATAAAAAAAATGATCACACCATCACTGACATAAATTATTGTGATATTCTACTTGACATTAGATAACTACAAAAATTATCGTGATATTCTACTTAACATTAGATAACTACAAAAGATATTTTAAGAATTGACATTTTTAAAATTTATTTTATATCAAAGTATGTGGATCATTATGACTAAATTTTTTAAATATTACACCACTCTAAATTTTTTAAATTTTACAGTCCTCTCTACCTCGGGTTTCCATAACCCAAAACATTTTTCTGTCCATTTGAGGGATGAAATTTCCTTCACCAATGAGGGGGAGGTGGAGGGGGACGGTGGTTGAACCCATGACTCTTGCAATCGATCTCGATCTCAAACCATACCCAGATGCAAGCACAGATGAATACGAGGGATCAGATTCGAACCCCACCATCGTGGTTGTTGTGATGGTGTTGTTGAAGGAGTTACGGCGAAAATGTGAACCGAGATGGATTGAAGAAAACTCCACTGCGTGTTGCCAAGGCGTTCAGGGATGGAACAAGAGGTATGCATTCAATATGCCTATTTTTGGATTTGATGGCCTCCTATTATCTATTACTGGTGTTGTTGGTATCTATTGAGGACAAACATCAAAACTCTTTTCGCTTATGTTCCGATACTTCTTGGAAAAATTCTCCTTAATAACGGTCTTTCTTGTGCCCATTTTTCCCAAGAAACAATTATATTTTCATTCATGTATATTATTTTTAAAAAATAGACCTATTCATCTCTAGACGTTACCTCTAAAAAGATATTCATCTTTTTCTTCTTTCTGTTGTTGCATACCTCTAGGTAGGCTGGCATACAATTCCAAAATTTACTGTTAAAAAAAATGATTTTTGGGATCTGTCAAAATGAAACATTTTCTTTGATTTAAGGAATTGATTGAGCATTGGTCTAATAACCCATATGAGGAAGTATGTGATTCCTTAGTATTGGATCTTATAAAATATGCATTGGATGATAAGTCCTTGTGCAAGGTAGCAACAACTACATCTTCCTAGTGTTGTGGCCACAACCCCCACCCTATCAAAACTTGCCTTGGCAACAATTTTGGATGGGTCCTCGAGAAGTTTTCACAAATCGTTCAAGCCCCTTAATAAATCCCTTGCATACAACCTTGTTTAAGCCCTTCATTCCTATGTTCATCGGGATTTATTTAACTCACAAAACCCTCTATCACTTCATTTTCCCATCATAATTCCTTACAATAGAAATGCTTCGTAAAAAATGCATAAACCCTTTTGGGGCCCATCGCAATCAACACAATGAATTTATGGCTTCTGGACCTGATAGGTTTTATTAACCGAAATGCATATATTTCGGGTCCGGAGCTCCATCGCAAATCACTATCAACCAAGCCCCAAAACCATATATATAAAGGGTGTGTATGTCTTCCAGACTCGACAGCCATATTAGCCACGATATATATTCTATTGGGTCCTCCCTCCCAATCACATATCGCAATCGGCAGGGCCTAGCGCCTGCATATAAGGCATACTATTATACCCCGACCTACTGATTATTATGAACTGGAGTGTATAGTATTTCAAGTCCAGCCTTATGGCCGGACATGGTTTTCCCCATATATTCCTTTGTTTTTCGAAAAACATTGAAGTCCTGGTTTTCAAAGGCAAGCCTATTGTTACGGACCTGCCGACAGTATTAACGCATATATATATATATATATATATATATATATATATATATATATATATATATATATATATATATATATATATATATATATATATATATATATATATATGTTTTCGGGTCTGGGGCCATATCGCATATCACATATCAACGGAGCCCGGGCATTACACACAATGTGCGTGGCTATATGGCGGACCTGCCGAGCCTATCAAATATGACGTATATATTTTCGGGTCTGAAGCCCCATCGCATATCGCAATCGGCGGAGCCCCAGGCTTGTGAATATTGCTATATGTGATATGCTGAACTCGACTATATTTACAAGCCCTGATATATAGAATTTTAGGTCTAGCTTGAGTGATCGGGGTGGGATTTTCTTTGTTTTCCCATGTTTTTGAAAATACCCGATATAACAAAGGGAGCGGAATTTGAGTGTAAAAGGTGGGGCTGTGAAGTCCCAATAGTGTAATCGCACATTGAGGAAGTGGGAGGCATAAGTACTGCGATCCGCAGAGGGGCTGGTACCCAATTGCGATTAAGTGAAGCCCTCGAAAACCATGCCAAGCCTATGGATTGAGCGGGAAACTGTGTGTTGGATGTGTTTTGTGCATAAATCTTTTTTCACACTTGTGCCCCGTAGTTTTATAAAAGTTAATGAAGGCAAACATTTCTGTTATATCACTCACAATCATGAAGCTAATGATAACTATATCTGCAGGCAAGAAGTGAAGGACGCAGGAGTGGATTCGAGGAGTCATGTATGAAGAAGTGTTGTGTCTAAAGATCTGGCCTTAAGTGCAAAAGGTCAGAATCCCATGGGTTGCATGCGCATTCCGAAAGAAAAGTTGTCTCGGTTTTCATCATGGGGAGGCGACAAACAGTCATCCTTTTTATCAACATCTTTTCACTTCCTCAGGAAGAAGGATGCTCCAACAAAGGTGGCTTTGACGTGTCAACAATCTCATCGACTATTCTCTTCTGTACATTTTTTGATCCATGTATTGAAAAGAGAGGGGAGTGGAAAAGTCAGAGGAGATGGGGGCTGAGTTCCTAAAGGCATAAATATTACCTCCGTAGATGAGAGTGGGGCTTTTTTCATTTGGCAGAACAGTGTTTGTTAATTGTGAGTAAGGAAGACTATTTGGTTCAGAGAAGGAGCCTTTTATCAGATTGATTTTCCTCTTCTTTATATGTTATGAATCAGGACATTGTTGAGAGCATAAATATGAATGTGATTTGTGTTTGTGCCCATTGATGACTTACATTTTATGATTAGCTTTGGTTGTTTGAATGTGATTCCTCATCATAGTTAATTCATGAGCAGTCCCTGATTTGAAACTATGTTAAACATCAGTTGCAAACTTTAATTTTATAAAAGGAATGTGTATTCCTGTATGAGTGATTGGATTGCAATTTATAATTGATGTAGCCTTGTTCTTATGTGAACCAGTAATTGATTCATTTAGACTTGGGATTCATATATGATGTTTAACCTCTCTTTCGTCATGCTCCTGCAGGATAGATTAGGATAGCTAGAACTAGATTAGAGTAGTTAGAAGTAGTGTAGATAGGATTTAATTCATAGAGGTTAGCTATTTTATTTTGTTGATTTAATTGAAGTCTTCCTCCCAGAGGCAATCTTTTAACTCATTTAATAGTGTACGGGGTCCCTTAAAACGCGTTGGAACTAGCCATCCCAAACAAAAGTAGGTCTAATTGGGGCTTACGATCGGGTTAGTTCCCCTTGTTGGTATAGCGAAAATTCACAATGTCAACAGATTGGCACTAGAAGGAGGGTTGAACCGCCATCCACAGTGTTTCAAGATTCATCTATAAATGCCACCCATGGATTCAAAAGGATTAATACATTGTTTTTGAAGGTCGAAAATACCCTTCTTCTCATTTGGAAAAGCCTCATTTCAAAGAAGAGACACTGTGGGAGTATCCTGTCACTCAGGAATAATCAGTGAGAAGAGTTACTCGGGCTTACGCTTGTTTCCTATCACAACTCCCAATCTTTCAGTCATTACCACCGATAGCAAAAAGAAAGCCAAGGGTCTATCACATAAATGAAGAAACCTATGCAGCCCCTTCTCTTGAAGATATTATGCTTTATTATTTACAGAGTATCAACTCTCCTTGGGAAGAGATACCTGAGGATTCCCCGTCTGAAGGAAATCCTTGGCCCGATTTGGAAAATCCTAATGAAGAAGCCCTCAACCAGAACACCCATATCCTCTATATGGCTAATATTCCTCCACCGTATGGAAACCAACCCCCACCTCCTCCAGGAGCACTGCCTTCCTGGCTCGCTTAGGATGTCGTGGCGATACCTGGGCAGTAGCATCCCTTACCTAAGAACAGAGAAAAGGTTCTACCTAAATTCGACCCTGAGTGGGGAGACACTACTAAAAACCATATCAATTCTTTCTTCCTAGCCGTGCGCTTGCTCGGGGTAGCTAATGAAGATATAGTCTGTCGCGTATTCTTGTTTACCCTAACCGGTGCATCTTCCACATGGTATTTTAGCTTGAGAACTAGATCTATCACCTCATATGCTTCCTTTCAACAGGCCTTTTTAGACAAGTATGGTGATGACAAAACCCCTATTGCCTTAGTCCTAGAACTATCCTGTTTGAAAATGGAAACCAAAGAAAAGGTTAAGGATTTCAATATCCGGTTCAACACCTTGTTCAATAGAATCCCGGCCACCACCAGACCTATAGAAGAGGTGCTCATGGAATTCTACATCACGACTCTCCTCGTCCCTACTGCAATGTGGGTCAAAAAGAGTAACACACTGACCTTACAAGGTGTTATCGTTGAAGTAGTAAAAGTCGAGAATGAAATGCTTAGTCTCATAGCATGCCACCCTACAATCGGAGAAAAGAAAGCCTCTCAAGCATCCAAGAAGAATAATGGAAATGATAACAAAGGGGCTGAAACTAAAGAAAAGGACACCACGGATGTGGAAGGCTTGCATCAGATCATTAAGAAACTAACAAACACAGTCATCGATATGAAAAGGAATCATGGGGAGAGTACTAGTGGTAGTGGCAAAGACTATAACAACAGAAAGCCCTTCAATCCTTTCTATCGTAAGAAAACAGAAGGTGGTTATCGTCAACTTGTGCTGCTTACTCCACCCAATGAAAGGGATTTAAATATTGATGAGCTGGCTTTTATTGGGTCATGCCTTAACAAAGAAGAACCTATAGTGGAGTTGGAACCAAAACAAGAAAATGAGGAAGAATATCAAGTAGAAGATCCCATGGATGAAGAATATAAGATCAATGTATTGTGGGATTTCTACACAAATGAGAATCATGATGACGAAGAAGATTGTATGGAAGAAATCCACACACTAAGTAAAGGACCACCTCTAGGGGCAATGAAGCCTATTGACCAAACAAAGAAAGATGTCCACCCTTTGAAGGCACCTACTCCCAAAGTTCCTATTGAGAAGAGTAAACCTAATGGTCAGTCCAAGAATACCCTAGTGGCAAACCATTCTGAGAAAGAGAACACAACTCCCACTGTAACGAAGATGACTCCGAATGGTAAACTCCCACCTAAGAACATCAAAATTGGTATGCTTAGTTTGCCCTACCCTGTTTATAACATTGATTACAACATTGTAGATGATCTTAAGAAATCTAGGGCTAATATAACATACTTCGATTCGCTAAAATTAACGCAACAAAGGGATCTGCTCCTGAAAGCTATGAATGAGCAGCATTGTAAATCTCCCACCATTCTGAGTAGCCAACCCAAGTCATTCTCTAGACCTGTTAATACTCCCAGTTTCACCCGAAATCTAGCAGCCATGGAAGCCAGCCTATCAAAAATGAATCGAAACTCCCAAGATTTCATCCTAGCCATGGAAGCCACCCTATCAAAAATGAATCGAAACTCCCAAGATGTCAGCGTAGCCATGGTAGGGAGGAAATCAAAATCCATGACTCCACCCTTCCTTATCACATTCGAAATCCTCAACATGAACGTGCACAATTGCTTGGTAGATTCTGGTGCCTCATCCACTGTTATGCCTCACGTTGTTGCCAAAAGACTGCATGCTATACCTGAGAAAATGGGGACTCGGATTATGCAATTGGACAGGACAAATGTGAAAGTAATTGGGGAGTTAAAAGATGTGTTGATTCGGATGGCTGCTAAACCACAATACACACAAGTCATTGACATAGTGGTAGTCGACATACCCAAGGCTTATGGGATGTTGCTCAGTAGGGACTGGTCATCAAATCTGAATGGATATTTCTCAATTGATTGGTCCCATCTCTTGTTGCCTCAGAGGGGAAAGGGTGATATGCTGAGAGTTGATCGTGAAAGATACATGAAGTATGTGGTGACAAAGCTAAATGGTCCCAATGAACCTGTAATGTTTACCAACTCTATCCTTGGGAATTACAGTTTCAATGTTTGTGCCACAGAAACCTATTTTGGGAAATTCCATGCTGAAACAAGTGAAGGAACTGCAATAAACACATGGTTGGAAGCTCTCCCCCGTAGTCCAACTGACAAACCACCCTGTAATATAGTAGATGATAAAACTAGTCTCGTGGGAAGCAATTCAGTTAATGTAACGTTAGACTCTAATTTTTGGACACTCTATTTTAACGGTTCTAACTGCCTTGAAGGCGCAAGTGCTGGGAGCATTCTTATGGACCCACAAGGGAACCAAAATTCAATGGCTAGCCGATTGGAGTCTGCATGCACCAATGACACAGCAGAATATGGAGGCTTGCTACAGGGCTTGAAAATGACCCTTGATATGAAGGTGAGAAATATCAAAGCTTCTGGTGACTCACAGATAATCGTGGACCAGGTGAGGGAAAGGATACATCACAATTCACCATACTTGGAAAGATACCAACATGAGGTATGGAGTTTAATTAATAGTTTTGATTCTTCTAATATCATACACATACCTTGATGGAAAAACCAAAATGTTGATCTGATGGCTAGTATGGCTGCTAAAATTTCGCCTGATTTTAGATTAAAGAAGAATAAATGTTATGTTGAATTAAATTTTAGACCATCCATGCCTGATAACATTTAAAATTGGCAGGTGTTCAAAGACAAAAAGCTTATGAATGGGAATAAAGAGGAGGCTAAGCCCTACCAACAAAAGCTTCGTAAGGTGCATCCAAGCCTGGGGCTGTTGGTGAAGAAAGAGTCAAACAAAATGCTGGATGCTAAAATCATCTTTTTCATCATACACCTGGGTGGCCAATCTCGTGTGAGTAAGGAAGAAAACTAGAGACATTAGGTTGTATTTCGATTTCAGAAATCTGAACCAAGCATCGCAGAAAGATAGCCACCCTGTCACTTCTATAGAACACATTCTTCAGTGCATTGCTGGGTCCGAAATTTTGTCCTCGTTAGATATGTTTTCATGATCTAATGAAGTATTGGTGTCTAATGGGGATCAGCGTAATACAACATTCCAACACTTATGGCTAAGCCCATTCCAAGTTGCAGAGAAAATTGGTCAGGGAACTTACAAATTAAAAACTTCACAGGGAGAAACTGAAAAACTCCCTATTAATGGCTAGCATCTCAAGGGACACTTCCAGTAGCTACCACATTGTGGTTGCCTCTTGAGTAGGATAGGATTCATTTTAGTTTTGTTGTTATTTTAGTTTCAATTTTGTCTTTTCCTTTCATTTTTCTGCAAAGTTTTTTTTTTGTTGTTTTGAATTACAGTCCTTTTCAGCCAACCGATTTCAGTCCTCCCATATTGTTTTTCCTTTCTCATATTTTCTCTCATTCACCACCTTTAGCCTTTCCCTTCCTCCTTAACTTGTTGATGAGTCTGACAATCCTAAATCCATCATTACCTTGCAAATCAAACAAATTTTCAATCTACTCATGAGAACTTGAAAATCAGCTGTGGAATTTAAACCAAAACCACTCATTAGCATCTATTGGGAACTATGTGAGATCTGTTGATAAATTGGATATCTGGAGCATTTAGGGGCATCTTTATAAAGAAAAAAATGAGTAACTACAACTAGATTGGCATGGAGGAATGTTGCATCTTAAGTAATCCCACTCAGACCTTGCCTATACTTGCCTATAAGAATACAGTCATTCTCCAGTGGTCTCATACACCACACTAAATTGTCCAATATTTGTTATCTACAAGTAAACCTCCTTTCATGGGTTAAGCTCACTTTCATATACCCTATGGAAAATCCAATTGTGCTCTAGTCCTTGTGCCTGAAACTGGAAGGACTTATTTAAAAGAAAATGAAATGTCAAGTCCTTGTGCCAATCTAGAAGGACACATTGTTTAGGAAGCCAGTTAGAGTAAGGATTATTTTTGGGCTCAAAGTACCCGTCGATATAGAAAGCTCAACCTTGCTTTAGCAATTTAAAAGTATGGCATGATCCATGACTGCACCCCATTCAATCACATGAAAATATAGCACTGAAATTCTCGTATAAAGTGCAGATAAACATATCTACATCAAGTTTGATGAACAATAAAGAGCTAAGGTACACACCTAAAAAGGTATTGACAGACCAGTGATTGCCCCAAAAGGATTTTTGAAAGTGGGAAATAGGTAAAGGAATGTTAATAAATCCCATAACACTACCATTGGAGAATGCTTGTCAAAATCCTATCAGTAAGTAGAAGCTATTTGTCTCTATCCCACTTGAAGTGATTGATGTTGAAGTGGAACCCATGCTTTTCCATCTGTATACTTTACATTTCATGTTTATCTTAACACCATGATGTTTTATTGATCTAAGGATTATTTGGAAACAAAGATAACTGGTTCGCCCAGCGGTTCGCCATTTGTTGTGGCCACAACCACCACCCTATCAAAACTTTCCTTGGCAACAATTTTGGATGGGTCCCCGAGAAGTTTTCACAAATGGTTTAAGCCCCTTAATAAATCCCTCGCATACAACCTCGTTTAAGCCCTTCATTCCTATTTTCATCGGGATTTATTTAACTCACAAAACCCTCTATCGCTTCATTTTCCCATCATAATTCCTTACAATGGAAATGCTTCGCAAAACATGCATAAACCCTTTTCGGGCCTATCGCAATCAACACAATGCATTTATGGCTTCCAGACCCGACAAGTTTTATTAACCCAAATGCATATATTTCAAGTCCAGAGCCCTATTGCAAATCGCTATTGGCCAAAACCCAAAACCATATATATAAAGGGCGCGTATGTCTTCCAGAATCGACGACCATATTAGCCACGATATATATTCAATCGAGTTTTCCCTCCCAATCGCATATCATAATCGGCAGGGCCCGAGGCCTGCATGTAAGGCATGCTGTTATACCTCGGACCCACCAATTACTATGAACTGGAGCATATAGAATTTCAACTCCGGCCTTATGGCCGGACATGGTTTTCCCCATATATTCCTTTCTTTTGTGAAGAACATTGAATTCATGGTTTTCAAAGGCAAGCCTATTGTTACGGACCCGCCGGCAATATTTGCCCATATATATATGTTTTCGGGTCCGAGGCCATATCACATATTGCATATCGGTGGAGCCCAGGCCTTACACACAATGCGCGTGGCTATATGGTGGACCCGCCGAGCCTATCAAATATGATGTATATATTTTCGGGTCTGAAACCCTGCCGCATATCACATTCTGCAGAGCCCCAAGCTTGTGCATATTGCAAATATGTGATATGCCAGACCCAACAATATTTACAAGCTTCGATATATAAAATTTGAGGCCCGACCTGAGTGATCAGGGCGGGATTTTCTTTGTTTTCTTGTGTTTTTCAAAATTCTTAATATAACAAAGGGAGCATGTTTTTAGTGTAAAAGGCAGGCCTATGAAGTCCCGATAGTGTAATCGCACATCAAGGAAGTGGGAGGCATGGGTAGTGCAGCCTGCGGAGGGGCCGATACCCGATTGCGATTAAGTGAAGCCCTCGAATATTGTGCCAAGCCTATGGATTAAGTGGGAAACTATGTGTTGCATGTGTTTTGTGCATAAATCCTTTTTCACACTTGTGCCTCGTAGCTTTATAAAAGTTAATGAAGGTAAAGTTTATGTTTTATTTGAACATTTCTGTTATATCACTCAGAATCATGAAGCTTATGATAATTATCTCTGTAGGTGAGAAGGAAAGGGCGTAGGAGTGGATTCGAAGAGTCATGTGTGCAGAAGCGTTGCATCTAAAGATCCGGCCTTAAGCAATCCAGGTCGGAATCCCATGCATTGCAAGCGCATTCCGAAAGCAAAGTTGTCCTGGTTTTCATCATGGGGAGGCGACACACAGTCACCCTTTTTATCAACATCTAGTTGTCCTCGGGAATAAGTATGCTCCAACAAAGGTGGCTTTCACGTGTCAACAATCTCATCGACCGTTCTCCTCTGTACATTTTTTGATCCATGTATTGAAAAGAGAGGGGAGTGGAAAATTTAGAGGAGACAGGGGGGTCAATTCCTAAAGGCATAAATATTACCTCTGTAGATGAGAGTGGGACTTTTTTCATTTTGCAGAACAACTTTTGTTTATTGTGGGTAAGGAAGACTGTTTGGGTTAGAGAAGGAGCCTTTTATCAGATTGATTTTCCTCTTCTTTATATGTTATGAATCAAGATGTTGTTGAGAGCATAAATATGAATTTGATTTGTGTTTGTGCCCATTGATGACTTAAAATTTATGATTATCTTTGGTTGTTTGAATGTAATTCTTCATCATAGTCAATTCATGAGCAGTCCCTGATTTGAAACTATGTTAAACATCAGTTTCAATCTTTAATTTCATAAAAGGAATGTGTATTCCTGTATGAGTGATTGGATTGGAATTTATAATTGATGTAGCCTTGTTCTTATGTGAAGCAGTAATTGATTCATTTAGACTTGGGATTCATATATGCTGTTTAACCTTTCTTTCTTCATGCTCCTATAGGATAGATTAGGATAGCTAGAACTATATTAGAGTAACTGAATCGAGGCTTCTGTGATCCATAATAGTTGTAAGCAGAACTTCGGCGAAAATCACATGAGGAAAGACCTTTGTCGATGCGTTTCGAACCAACCAGTGTGGTTCATCGTCAGGACAAGTTGAAGAAACAGATCCATCATAGCATGTTAAATAGTCTGAGCAGAGACTCCAACGGCTAATTTTGACCTACAGTCCATTGATTATTGTTGATATAAAATATATATATATCATATAGTTAAGGTTAAAATTAGTTAGAAAAGGTAAATTATTTAATTTAATAATATAAGTAATTTTTGTTTAATTAAGTTATTTATTAAATATAATCAATATTATATTAATAAAATAGCTTTGATAATACCATTGCTCTCGCCATCAAGTCCAGTAGTGCGGTGAGCTCTCTAAGCCACAAACTCATTGAGAGCAGTCCCCTTACTCCTAGGATCTATGGGTTACCTAATATTCACAAAGAAGGGGTCCCTCTGAGGCCTATCGTCAATACCATTGGTGGTCCGACCTACCTTCTAGCTAAGTTCCTCGCCCTGAAACTTAAGCCCCTGGCTGGCCGGACTGAGTCCTTTGTGAAAGACTCTGCATCCTTCATTAATGAGCTTAAGGATATTAAGCTTGACCCTGAGGACATCCTTGTCATCTTTGATGTGGTCTCCCTTTATACCTGCATCCCTATAAAGGAGGCCGTGGAAGTGATCTATCGCCTAACGGATCCCGATACCCCGCATCTGGTGGAGATCTGTCTCACTTCCACTTTCTTCTGTTTCGAGGGTGAGTTCTTTGAACAGACTTGTGGTGTTGCCATGGGCTCCCCCCTTTCCCCTATTGTCGCCAATCTCTTTATGGATGATTTCGAAGCCAAAGCTCTAGCCTCGGCTCGTCTCCTTCCTAAGCTTTGGAGGAGATTTGTTGATGACTCTAATGTCATCTGGTCCCATGGCCTCGAGGAGCTGGATCGCTTCTTCAATCACCTCAACGATCAGTCCTCTGCCATTAAGTTCACCATGGAAAAAGAGGTCAATGGTTGCCTCCCTTTCCTGGATATTCTTATTTCTAAGAATATGGATGGCTCTCTCTCCCACTCAGTATTCCGGAAGAAAACACATACTGAGTAGTATCTTCATGCCGATTCCCATCATTTCCCTACTCAAAAGATGGGTGTTCTTAACACCCTTGCTACTCGTGCCCTGAGGATTTCTGATAATAAGAGCTTTGATAAGGAGAGATCCCATCTCCTTAATGTCTTTGTGGAGAATGGCTACTGTAGGTGCCTTGGTCAGAAGGCTTTCCTTAAAGCCTCTAAAAATGCGATGATTAATAAAGAACCGAAGGAGCACCGACTAGGGGTCCATCTTCCCTATGTTCAAGGAACCACAGATAGAATTGCTTGGATCCTTAAGAGGTATGATATCCCCTCTACCTTTAGGCCCCTCAACACCATTCGTAAGTCCCTCCGATCGGTAAAAGATCCTGTTGACCCTATGGACATGAAGGGTGACTACTTGATCCCTTGCTCTTGTGGAACCCCCTATATCGGGGAAACAGGATGCTCCATCCATCAGAGGATAAGCGAACATGCAGCTAACTTAAGACATGGGAGAACCAAGTCTTCAGCGTTAGCAGAGCATGTGGAAAATACCAAGCATCAGGTTTGTATTGAGGAGGCCAAGGTTGTTGCTAAGATTGCTCATTTCCATCATCGTAAATTCAGGGAAGCTATTGAGATTGAAAGAAGGCCTAAAAATCTCAATAGAGATGACGGCTGGAAAATTAGTAACTGTTGGATCCCTACCCTGTCGTCTTAGTTTTCTGTGTTCCCCCTAGAGCCTTCCTTCCTCCTGGGGTTGATCTGTTTTGCTCTATGGTCGCTTTTGGTTTCTTTCCTGTCCCTTCCCCTTTTTTGTCGTTCTCTATTGTTTTTATTTATTTATTTGTATACCCTATATTTACGTGCATTTATTATTATTTATTTATTTATCTATTTATTTATTTATTTTATTTATTTATGTTTATTTTTTTTTATTTTTTTTTCTAATTGATTAATTAATTAATTTGTTAATTTATTTACTTATTGTATTTTATTTTATTTTTATTTATATTTATATTTTATTTATTTATTTATTTTTTTCAACAGTCTTTTACCTAACTTTATCTAAATAACCTAAGATTATTAATATTTTTATATACATACATACATATATATATATATATATATATATATAGAATTATTAATAAATAGTTTAGATAAATAAACTAAATAATTTATCTATATATCTTACCTAATTTAACTTTTTTCCATAAATAATAATAATAATAATATTAATATTAATAATATTAAATTAATAATAATATTTTCACTACTAATATTAATAATATATTATTATTATCAAAGCTATTTTACCAATATAATATTAATTATAAATAATTACTTATATTATTAAATCAAATAATTTACCTTTTCTAACTAACCATTTAATAAAAAAATTTAACCTCAACTATATGATATATATATTTTATAATAATCAATGAATAATTTATTAATTATCTATCTATCTATATATATATATATATATATATATATATATATATATATATATATATATATATATATATATATTAATAATTATTAATAAATAATTTAGTTAAATAAACTAAATAATTTATCTATATATCTTACCCAATTTAACTTTTTTCTATAGATAATAATAATAATATTAATATTAATATTAATATTAATATTAATAAATTAATAATAATATTTTCACTACTGATATTAATAATATGGTATTATCAAAGCTATTTTATTAATATAATATTGATTATATTTAATAAATAACTTAATTAAACAAAAATTACTTATATTATTAAATTAAATAATTTACCTTTTCTAACTAATTTTAACCTTAACTATATGATATATATATTTTATATCAACAATAATCAATGGACCGTAGGTCAAAATTAGCCGTTGGTCGATTTAGCCGTTGGAGTCTCTACTCAGACTATTTAACATACTAAGCTGGATCTGTTTCTTCAACTTGTCCTGATGATGAACCACACTGGTTGGTTCGAAACGCGTTGACAAAGGTCTTTCCTCATGCGATTTTCGCCGAAGTTTAGATTAGAGTAGTTAGAAGTAGTGTAGATAGGATTTAATTCTTAGAGGTTAGCTGTTTTATTTTGTTGATTTAATTGAAGTCTTCCTCTCGGAGGCAATATTTCAACTCATTTAACAGTTTACAGGGTTCCTTAAAACCCGTTGGAAATAGCCATCCCAAACGAAAGCAGGTCTAATTGGGGCTTGCGATCGGGTTAGTTCCCCTTGTTGGTGTAGCGAAAATTTTCCATGTCAACGCCTACGAAGCATGGAAGACCTTAGAAGTAGAATTTGATACAAAGGAAAGTGACGTAAAACAACAAATTTTACTACAATTCCGTTAACAGGAATGGGCCTTTTCCATCAGTTGGGTTGTCATATGAACCTTTATTAAGCAAGATGGAATTAAAATTCATTGAAAAACTAATGTTATGAACATAATTGGGTGTTTTGAACATGAAGAAATATTTGTTTGGTCCTTGTCATCCTTTTAGACACACCTCTTTTGGAATCTACTCAAATATTCATGGAAAATATGAAAACAAGTGATGTTAAATTTCACTTTCAATAATGCTGAGGTCAATAGATGAGTACATTTCTAGAATACTAGATGAATAGGTCCAAGGATCAATAAGTGATAATCCTGGCATCAATAACTTGTAGAGAATACTAGTCAAATATTGTGTCACTAAAGTTTGGAACTTCTACAATGCTAATGAGTCAACTAGCTTGGGAAAAAGGTCTTCTACAAACTAGAATATGGAAGAAAAGAACTTCTGCAATGTAGAAGGTTGTTCCATTTCCCTGGCCTCATTTCAATGAAAATCTCTGTACTTATAAGGATGTAAGACATCATATCCTTCCTAAGATAATGATATGCAATCTACATTTTATGTGTGTCAAAACATGTTGAAACATTTAATAGGATGTTGCATGAAAATCTATAACATGCAGGACACACATAACTTTCTTCTCTCTCCTAATGTGAGATAGACAAGTGTCCAACAAGTACCAAGTCAACCCTCTTAAAAAGTGTCCACAAATTGTCTTTCAACTATCCACAATCAACTTGATCAAAGTCTTGACTTAGATTTGTACTAGGGCCAAATTAGGCATTCTTTACTTTCCCAAAATGCTCAGCCTTCACCACATAATAGACAATGATTTCAACTATTAATAGGCACAGATATTATCATAGAAAGGGCTTGAAATTCACCCTCATAATGGGCTCATAATTCATCACAAAACATGCCTGGACTTTATCTTAGATAACCTCATCTTTCACAAATTCCATAAATATGGTGTTCTAGTAAGAGCTTCTTCAAGTTTTGACCTAGTCACCATAAGGTTTCATAGGGTCTTAGAAACATGATTGAGCTTGGTTTGGTGTAACTGGTCAAGTGTGAGACTAAATAAAATGTAATTAATTCGATCATAAAATATTTTGAAACTATGAAATTCTATTTTTGTAGCTAGACCATCTATTATAATATGAAAAAATATAATTTCAAGAGGTTGGAATAGTTTCATTTCTACATAATTATCTAACTTATTAATTTGGTTCATATTCATAGTTTCTTACTAGAGTACACTACCACACTAAAACATTATTTCAAAACGAAATTATCATACTAAAATTATAGTGACTATATTAATAGTCTTAATTAAAACAAAAGAACCTTGACTATTTTAATTGTTTTATGTCTTAATTAACACAAAAGAAAAAATACTTATGGCTAGACTTTATAGCATGTTAAAAATCCCAGGTCATAAGAAAATGTGCTGGCATGTTCGATTTCCTTCATTTGGGGAAGCCCTTGGCGATGGAGAGTTCCACATTGTGAGCGATACCAGCAATATAGCATCCTTCCTTCCATATAGAGGTGTCGATATTGATAGGCAACATTATAGCAACATCTGATGCTGAGATCGATAGGTAGCATTAGAGCAACATTGGATGCCAAGATTGATAGGCAACATTAGAGCAGCATTGGAGCATCCCCTCCATGTTGAGATCGATTCCCAAATAGATAATCATAGTCTACAACTGCACAAGTAACAGTAAAGGTAGCCACTAACATTTTACCAGCAAAAGTAGGTGAAAAGGCAACAACCATACCCAACAGAGACAATGGTAGACACGGCAAGCAGACCTAGATAGAGAAGACATGACAAGCATACCCAAATAGAGAATACACACACGAAAAGGCAACGGCAAGCATACCTAACAGATGTAGGGGCAGATGCACCAAGCCTACCCAGATAGAGAATACACACAGGAAAGACAATGGTTAGGGCATGTCGAATTCCTCAAGCCTACATATCGTTTTCACTTTTGAAATCAACACTTCAGGGCTTTTTTCATCATGGGCAATGAAGGGTTCTTTTTAGTTGTTTGGGGATTTGAATCTGGTTGAAAAACCCAATTTAAGAATTTGGCAGATCTGGATCTGAGTTGAAGTTTTGTGTATAGTGACCAAGCAATCATGGGAACACGCATTTCCATTTTCTATCCATAGTGGGAGAGAAACCCAGCAATGAAACCGAGTTGTGGCAAGATTTGTCGAAATTCTCAATTACAACACTTCCACACCTCTTATCTTCTTTGGAATTTCCACTATATTGTGTATGTTCCATCTTTATGCCCACCTTCATATAAAACTCTAATTTTTCGACCTATATTGTAGTTACTAGGTTATTAATTCTCCTGTATCTTATTTTTTTGGCACTCAGGTTCATGGTTCCTAGAGTAGAGTAGTTGTGAGAGTCTTCAAAAACTCGGAGACAAGCCTAGGGATTCCTTACCCATCATCAAAGCCTATGCAAGCTATTGGGAGTCCTTGGAATGGTGAAAATTGGCCATTGATGAAGGTCAAATATAAACTAGAAGTAGTCCCCTTTCATATCCACTTTCCAAATCTTCGTTATTAAATATCACAAGTGCTAGGGGGATTCTCAGTCCTCTTTTTTGTCCATCCTCTCCCTCTTTAGGGTGGTGGAAGGATATGGGCTAAGAGCTTGAAAGTAGAACACATGAGGTAGCTAAGATGAAAGCCTCGGGTGGAAGTAGAGGGCTATTGTTTGCAAATTACACTTGAATTTTTGAAAACGCTCCACAAACTCTACCTCTAGCTCTTACAAGGTGTGGGCGATGATGCTCTAGCTTTTACAGTTGACCTCTCTCTATCAGATCCAAAATGAAAGACTCACGCTATTGGTAAAGAACTAGACTATGACGTGTGTCTAAAGGATTGGTCCTCAGAGTTTTACCTTGCGTATAAACATACATAATTATGTAAAATGATTTGTTCTCATATGAATGGAGATCTAGAAAAAAGGTAGAAATATTTCAGTTCCTATTCCTCAAATGGGAGTTCATCATTTTCATTGGGCTATTCATTGGCTTCATTGCAGCCTTTGAGAACCTGGAAACACCAAACATTGCAGGCTTGGAATTCCATATTTCGTCTCAATTGATATTGCAGAACAAGTACAAACTATAGTATGAATTCTCTTTACATTTATAACATAAATTTCTTTCCCTATTTGTCCTCAATTCAGAGCATTGGGATTAGCTACTAGTATAGAGAATGAGTATTCTAGGCTCCAGGGAATAAATGGGCAGTGGAAAGTCTAGACTTAAATCAGGAGATTGTGACGGTGAACAACACTGTAATTTCGATTGTCTGGTATAAATTCTATAATACAAGTAAATTTTAATTGTTGTTGTCCGATGGAATATCTATTGTGAAATTGTATTGAAGGTGTCAAATCTTGAACTTCATCAGTAAACAAACAATATGTTGAAGGTGTCAAAACTTTGCCATAGCTTTAAATTTGTAGCTAATAACAATAACCTTATTGGATGTGTTTGACCAGGTACACACCCACCAATAGCCCACAAAATTCATGAATGCCCTTTTCCAAATGAATCAATAGCAATGTTCATGTCAGATGTCCTTAATCTACAAACAAATGTACATATTACAAGATTTGCCATTATTAACATGGTACCCATTTGAAGATAATTTTTCTTTTCATTGAATTTGATATTTATGTAATATTATGTATTACCAAAATACTCGCTTAGAATTGATATCTTGTGAAGTGTATTAACCCTCTAGACAAAGTATGCCTCTAAATTAATTTGTGTAGTTAATGTTAGGTAAGGAGTGTCAGGTCTAGTTTGAGACGTTCATCATGATGCCCTTACAACTCAAAGCATGATCATCAACAAGTTTAGACTTTGTTAAGTATCTTGGAGATTATCCATCTCCTTTACGATCATGGTGGATATAAGCATTCATGCTTGATATAACAACAAGTAAGAGGACTACTCGAAATTATCCCCTACCCTGAAAGTGTTCTCCCGCATTTTGGGATAACGTTTAGTTCTATACATTTTTATTGAAGTTATCATTGTCATTATCTCTAGAAAATTAGGCCACTAATACCTCTAGTGAAGAAGGATTTTGTATTACAGGTGGGGTGAGAATTTATTACCATGGGTCTGTTAAATTTTGATTAACATGTTCTTTTCTTAGGATAGTCACTTCAATGATCTACATCAGCCCATGAATTAGTCTCAAATACATCATCTCATTGACAGTAACTGAAGAAATAACATAAACAATAAATGAGGAAGACAAGCCAAGACAATAGAACACAAGGATACGAGGTTTTGGAATCCCTTTCTAAAATTATTCTTAGTTTTTGCTAGTGCTTGTGGAGGTTGCATGCACAGGCTACCCTTTTTTGTATAAAACCTCTGTCATTAAGTTTTATTAATAGTCAGAGGAAGTTTTTATGTCAAACAAAAATATTAAAATCCCCACTTTCCAATGTATTCAATCCTGCTTGAATTGGATCTGTCAATCAAAAGTTTTGAATTCATACATGATATGAATCCTTCAAATTTATACCAAATCCTATGAAAGCATTCCATGTAAAATCTTGTGACCTTTTCTTTTCAATAGATCTGGTCTAGCCATACTTGTATCTTCCAGTCAAAAGACAACTATCATTTTCAACCCTCATTCATCACTTATTTTAGAGCCAAACTTGTACAAACTACAACTAATTTGGCTCTATACCAAATCCTTTAAAATTATGTCCATCAAATCTTTGAATATATGACTTTCAATAAACTCTAGTCCATTCAAGCATGGACTTGCAAGCCAAAGTTCTATGTTACGTGCTAGACACTAATAGCTATGGGTCCTCATTTGTAAGTATTGTAGGTTGTTCAAATATTAAGATGAATTTTATTTTGTATTACTATAATGATATATGCATATAGAAAATACTACACATGATGCTTATAGTTGATATAGAAGATAATTATTAGCAATAGTATTCATGACAAAATATAGTTGATAGATATGACTATTCCAAAATAGGTGTCAATTCCATATAAAATTACTTCTCAAAACACAATTCATAGGCTTAATATTGATTATAGCAAATAAGGAATAGAATATGGGTGTGCTTTATTTTGGAATCACAACAATAACAAACAAGGGCTGGAGGCAGTGTTAGTCCCTGCTGGGGAAGGCAGGAGCTAGATAATTATGGATAATCATGGCTAGAGCACAACGTAAACCATGGAAAACATTTGAATGTCATGCAAACTATCTAAACTATATAGTTGTAACATAAGAAAGATACTTGAATGTCATCCAAATTATATAGAGCGACAACCTAATCTTATAGAGAGAGATATATTTAGTACACCACATGGATGGATAGTTATATTTATTACAACACATGGTTTTAATAAAGACATATCTTTCAATTAGCTTATATATTCTGAATCTGGTGTGTACTTTTCTAATTTTCTTGTACCTTTTAGTCAATATTGCTATGGAAAAAACATTATGGAAACATAAGCACTAGAGTAAGTAAAATATAATTCCTTAATAATTATTAATAGACAGTGAATACACATTGAGATGTGAGATCACAAGAAGAAATAAATAAAAGGATCCCATGCTAAAAAACGAAGATCCTGTACCTTAATTTCATCTTTTTCAACTAAAAAAAATCCCTTTATGAGAATAGATTTTCTCCTGATGTCATCAAGACTCATAGAGTTGCTCTTGATCTCATAAAGTTTCTCCTGATGGTAAGGAATGGCTTGTACATAGGTCCAGCCAAAGATTTTGTACCTTAATTTCATATTCTTCAACTAAAAAAAGACCTTTATGAGAATGGAGTTTCTCCTAATGGTAAGGAATGGATGCTACATAGGTCTAGTATATTCAATGCCATACTAATAGGTATATGGATAATATTGGGGCGAACTTTGGCCTCCAAAATAGGTTTTTACCCAGACTTGTTCAAAATGGCTATGAGGAAATCAAGCGGTAAACAATCTTTATGTGAGCTAAACAAAGAAAGCATTCAGGATAGTAGTTGTGGAATCACCCTTTCAATATTTTAAAATATTAGATATTGTGCTTTACTTATGGCTTACAATTTTCTTATTACAGTATATCGAGTTTTGATATCTATGATACTAGTGATTTAATGGGGTAAATTCAAAAGAAAACATATGACTACACTACATGGATGTGATCTTTCAAATCATATGACATCATTTTGAAAAGATGAGGCAAAATAAGCATGTGTATGAGAAATATTTTCTTTGTAAAATAATGGGTGAGAAAGTTGAATGTTGAGGGAATAAAGATGGGTATGAGAAATGTTTTCTTTGTAAAAGAATGGGTGAGATAGCTGAATGTAGCTAGAGGAACACCATTAGAGCTCAGAAACTCATACCTTCCTTGGTGACATGCAAGATCATGCCTAAAGCAATGGCTCAATTGTATGGAAGGTAGTTCAAAAAGAGCACACATATTTTTTATAGTGTCCGATTATTCTAGATACCTAATGTAGACTTGAGAGGCCTTGGATGGTGTTATAGATTTAACCTGAAAATATAAGATAATAGAAATAAACCTAGAAATAACAAGATGTGAATATAGAAATGCTTATTTATTGATCAAACCCTTAAGTTAAGGCAACACCATACATTCACTCCTTAAGAAAGGAGAACACTCCACAAGCCATATGCCTATTCATACAATATTCCTTGACATCCCTCAATGGGGAGTCTCTAGCCTTTATATAGGCCTCATACATACAATACCATGGGTCATTACCATGGTTCCCTCAATACCATATTTCTAATAAATGGGCTTATTACCTTATTGCTAACTACTTGTGGTTCCTTACATGATACGAGTTAACCACTTTATTTATTACTATGGCCCATCCCATTATTACATTATTCCCTTGGGTACCTCCCTCTGTACCTCCTAGGTATACTGCATTCCACCTGCCTTAAACATGTTTTGTCCACGAAACATAAGAAGAACACAAATAATAAGATCTACTCAAAAGAGTAATCCATTGGTACCATGCACGTGCATCTAGCCATCAAAGAGAAAGGTGAATCCTCGATCTAGCTGGTGTCTTGCTCGCTTGAGATGGAAGTTGACCCTAGCGGCACTTTTGTGTTGATGTGTTGTGGATGGATCATCGCCCCTCTCTATCTATCATGTGGGGGTTCTTGTCCTTGTGCCTAATCTGTTTCCATCGTGTTATTTGTTTTCTTATGGGGTGATGTGGGTGGTGATATGCTGAATTTTTAACCAACGGTGTATCTTTCTTTAACTCGCCACCTAATGGAACCTAATTGGTATCTGGTACATGTTGTGATACCTATTGTTGTTTCTTATCTTCCAATATTACTTCAACCACAGATTCCTCATTTGATGTATTAGTACCTGCAACATTTTCTACTTTAGCCTCCTTGGACTCTACTTGTTTTTTTGGTACCTGGTTTGATGTTTGTGTTTGGTTGTCAACCATCAAAGGTTTATTGTCTAATGTGTCAATGTCATTAGAGCTTTCTGCTTCTGCCACCATAGTCTCTGCTTGGGTCTTAATGGAAATATCTTGCAATGTAATTTTCTTCTTTTTATACCAGAGCTTCAGGAATTTCTTCTGCACATTAATATTGATAGTACCAACAGAGTACATCTAAGGGTATCCCAAAACAACATCCACACTATCCATATCTGAAGCATAAAAATCAGAATGCAATACATGCTTATCCATATAAATCTTCAAATCTTTATAAACTTGAACATCCTCATTATCAGCGTGTGTGTTTTCAATGTGTTTTGCTGGAATTTGCAATTTTTTTTCCAAATTAACACTTATAAGGTTTTGCTGGCAACTAGGATTTATAGACACAATACTATTCTCCTTCTAAATACATCCATGAACCTATAACAAGGAGATACCAATGGAAAACAACCTCTTACGTGTCTCATTCCCCTGTTTTATAGCATGAGACCATTTGTCCAAAAGGAGTTTTTCAAATTCTTCATCCAAAAGTTTGGACAACTGCTTGTTGTCAAGTGAGTACAACCATATGGCAGCCTCATGTTACAAACCAAGTGATAAAACTTTCCAATGTTTCCCATATGTGAACTTTTGACTCTGTATGAATTATTCAATAGCAGGGCTATCATCCTTTCCTGTCAAAAACATCTTGCTAGATGACACGAAAAAAAAAAATCACTTGGCAAAAATCTAAAGTGGCCACCGTTCAGTCAATATTGCTCAAAATCTTTATTATGACCTGTTTTCGGAAATGGTGTTAGCGCTCGAAGCTACCTTAGGCTGAAATAAGGTAAGACTCAAGGCTACATCAAACCACGCTCAGCCTCGTAGCTAGCCCTACGAGGACAGGAGAGGGCTCTCTCCGGTCAATCTCGGCAAAAGGTAATGAAAGAGGCTCGATATGACTGAATTGATGACTAATTTTAGGCTAGGTATGAAGTACAAGGACTATGGAATTTATTTTTTGAAGTTTTATTGAATTCAAGGGAAAGGCAATTTTGGGTGCGGGGATGAGGCACAGCTTTTGCAGAGGTTTACTTGGGGCAAGATAGGCGATTGTTTTGATGCCTTTAAAGTGATTGAATGAATAGACCTGACAGGTGAGGAGCTAAGGAGAGCAAGGAAGTCTCAAGGATTCTCCTTAAACTGAAGAAAACATGGAAAATTAAACAAATTTAAAGGCAGAGCATAGCAAATTTATGGATTCTACCTTAACACTTCATTTGTTTAATTGCAGAAGATTAAATAAGGAAAGTGGTACACATACACAACTTACAAGTACTAAGAGAAACACACCATTAACACATAAAGCCACATGAGTCCCAAATAGTGCTGCAAAACCCTGGTCTATCCTTTGCCAAAAATGCAGATAAAATATGTACAATAGTGTATCAAGCTATTCCCAAGAGTACAACCCTGAAAATGACTAAGAAAATACATAATATAGGCAAGCTAACACATTCCCTTGCCTCTAGGGGTTGAGATCATCATCCTAGGAGCTGTTTCAACCAATTCTAAACAAAGCACTACAATCTAGGCAGTCAAAACAACTTGCCTCTATAAGCTAGGAAACCAATTCATTCATTAAATTTTTGCTATTTTATGAATGAATCATCTAGAATGGGTAAATAAGTGTTGAGTCAACATAAAGTTCCATTAATTACATCAAGGAGGGTGAAAAATCCCATCACAAGTCAAAACTGGTCAAACTGGATTCGTTTCCTTAGCTGAAGATGAAAACTTTGCAAAAAATCCTGATGCGCCGCACGCCTGAGCCCTATGCACCGCGCGCCTTTCCACCTGCTTTTGGGGCACTTCCCGGCATCCAAATTGAGCTCACAATAGCTCGTTGGAAAGGTCTAGATTTCTACTTTCCAACCCAAGTGGAAATTTCCAATTTGGTGTCCATTTTCGCCTCCAAAACTTTATTCTCCCAAGACTGCTTCCTGTGTGTCCAAAAAGGGGCAGTGAGGTCATTTTTTGCATGTTTTTCGACCTTTTGGGGACCCAAACCTTGATGAAATGCCTTGGCAATAGCTGAGCAGGTGTATTTCATCATGAAAAATCCAAAAATGCAAAGCTTTCGTGATTTGGACCTCCCAATCTTATGGGTAGCGCGCGGCGCGCTACGCGTTGAGCCAAAAAACCTGTTTTTTAACCAAAAATTTCAAAATTGACAAAATTTTCTCCAAATTTCTTGAAATTTGGGCTGGGGGTCCCCAATCAAGTACCATGCTCAGCCAAAGAGGCTTCGGCCAAAATTTGGAGTGGATCGGGCTTTTTTCCGCCGTTTTAGTGCATTGCTCAATCGCCTCTTAAGGATCTTTATTTTCGCTTTGCAAACATGCATGCGAGCCCAATAGTGAGTTTTCATATGACGAAGCATGTCCTTGTCTCTGTTTGCCTTCGCCAACAATTTCTCCAAATGAGTGTTCACCCGGATGAGCATAGACTCTCGATCAATTGGTGTCAAATCACCGGGTCTCTTTCGGGCCAAGTTTCGGTCTTCCCGGATTTGCCGCAGCTCATAAAGTGTATGTTCATCTTCCAGCTGTTTGTTGCGCTGCTCCAAGTAGTTGATCACCCACTTAGCCATCTGGCGAATTTGTGCGAAGAGGAGGCGAGTTCATGCATTTCCAAGCAAATTTTGGGCTTAAACCCCAGTGCGCCACGCGCTCTACCCAACGCGCCGCACGCTCCTCATGTGTCACGCCTTTGCAAATTTACACTTTGTTTTTCCTCCTGATGCGCCGCGCGCCCCTGATGTGCCGCGCGCTTAGTCCAATGCGTTGCGCGATTTCCAGGCGACGTTTGGAGGCCTTCCCGATGTCCAAATCAGGCACAGGATAGCTCGTTGGAAAGGTATTTCAGTCTACTTTCCAACCCAACTAGAATTTTTCAATTTTGAGTTCATTTTCCCTACCAAATATCAAATCTCCCAAGACTGGTCAAAATGTGCCAAATGAGGCTGCCTCAAGGCAGACTGCTGTTGCAGTCAACTTTTGAATGCCTTCCTCAACTCCAAATTGATCTCATAATAGCTAATTGGAAAGATATTTATGTCTAGGTATGATTTGACTTATCAAGAAAATCATTTGGCCAACCAATCTAGGAGAAAAATTGATTTTCCCAAGGTAACTTCAGAGGTGCATTCAATTCGCCTAAGGCAACGGTATTTTTGACATTTCTATAAAACCATGACACCTGTGTAAAACGTGAAGGATTTTTTTTTTAGTGGCCTGTTGTGGACAAAAACCTCTCTCAATTTTTCAAAATTCATCTTTTATTGCTCAGAAACATCATTTTAGTGGAACCTATCCCGATGTGTGGAACAAGGGAATTGTCGAAATGAAGCGAAATGAAAGGGATAGGGGGCTTCTAAATTCTTGAGGAAATTTTGGGGAGTAGGAAGGGATGTTAGGAAGTAGGGGAAAGTGGAATCTTAGAGATCGAGTGAGGGGAAGGGGTCCAAAAGGGCAAAACACAGGCCTAGCCTAGAAAATTGCCAAGTTGTGGCAAGAAACTAGGGTTTGTGCAAAAATGAGGAATTTGGGGAATCTCAGTGATGGGAAGTGTTTAATAAGGTACATTAAGGATAGGGGAAGGTGTATGAACATCAGGATACAAATTTTTTCGATGATTTGGCCATCCAAGAGAAATTACCTCCAAAACCCTAGGAGAGGGAAATGGACCTTACCAAGGCACAACTGAAGCATGGATAAGCTGTAAAATGACCCTATGGAACTTGACATGATGATGAAAACCATCTGAATGATGGTACACTCAGCTGAATAGTAACATAGACCGACATTTGGGCAACTTTGAAAAGAGTGAAAGCAAACCCTAGACCTAATGCCTAGTGACCAAATTTTACTTGAAGACTCACTGAAATGATAAAATTTGACCTTGACACCTTAAACTCACTTTGTAAGAGCATATTTGATCACTGGAGGAAGGCTGGAAAGACTGACACTAACAAATGGAATGACCATTCTGCATCTTCCCATGTGATATAAATCCCAATCTAAGCACAGGAATTTTAGGTTCGCGCTGCAACTGTCTCGCCGTCACAGAAATTTCTGAAAAAAACACTGATTTTAAATCAACGATATCTCCCTCGTCCAGACTCCGATTCAACCGATTTATTTTTTTGAAACTAGGTATCTTTTTGCAAAGAACCTAGATCTACAATCAGATCCTACAAATTTTGCTCTAGAACATACAGATCTGATCTGCAAACTCGCCACCCCAAAAAACTTTCTGCAACACAGCTAATTTTTAAATCATCGATATCTCCCTCATTTGGACTCTGATTTGGCTGATTTTTTTCTTTCAAATTGGGTATTTTTTCACAAAAAACCCAAATATACAATTATATTTTGTATATTTTTCACCTAAACATATAGATATGATTTGCAAACTCGCCACCCCAAAAATTTCCTACAAAAAATAAAAATAAAAATATTCTGCTTTGCCCAAGAAAGTGCTTTGATACCACTTGTTATAGATTTGACCTACAATTATATGAAATGATACCATATACACAATAATTGTAAATAATAACCAAAAATAACAATATCTGAATATAGAAATTGTTCTTTATTGATCAAACCCTTAAGGTAGGGTAACACCATATATTCACTCCTTAACGAAGGAGAACACTCCACAAGCCATATGCCTGTTCATAAAATATTCCTTGACATCCCTCAATGGGGAGTCTCTAGCCTCTATATAGGCCTCATATATACAATACCATGGGTCATTACCATGGTTCCCTTAATACCATCTATCTAATACAATTGGCTTATTACCTTATTGCTAACTACTTGTGGTCCCTTACATGATATGGGTTAACCACTTTATTTATTACTATGGCTCATCCCATTATTGCATTATTGCCTTGGGTACCTCCCTTTGTACCTCCTAGGTATACTACAGATGGGCTCGAGACAATGGCTAACACCCTAGTTTCCTACAAATTGGAGCTTTATCACGGACATGCTAGTTTTCTTACCACGATGTGTGGCCATGGTGAAAAGTTGAAAAATTACTCTAAAAACTCTAAATCCAAAACTAGGAAAAGTTTAACCAACAAACTACGAGAAGGCTACAATTTTCATTTCCTCCAAACATGTTGTGAGTATGAACATGCCACTGACGCATAACAGGTAAATGTTTCATACAATTAAATAACAAATCTGGCTCAATGCCGGGCTATGATACACATAGATTTAGTTCCTAACATATTTTGCATGATTTAATCGCTTCCCCTAAATTCAATGTCATTTGCCAGCCATTAGATGAAGCTCTATACTCAGCATTCATCGCATCATTGTTGATTCATTTCGATCGAGTTGGACATCAGTTCAGTCTAAATTAAATGAGAGAAGTTAATTAGTACTCTATTATGCACTATGAATCACATTAGCTTAGCACACGTGTATTGCATTCACTTAAAATCAGCATATTCACTCTCATTGATTATAGGTTAATGATTCATAAAAGGCTAGTGATATTACTCTAATGTAACTTTGTTATCTTACTAGCTTGTATAAAGTGATAACCGTTTCTCTCTAGGAATATTAGCAGCAAGCTATATAAATGTCTGCTTAAGTATACGCTATAATTTTGACAGTTGGTCATGCTTGAATTATCTGTGAGGGGTCATGTTTCCATTGGTACTTGCAGTTATATATTTTCTAGGGTTCTAATTTATGGTTAGCTAGTGCTTTAAAGACCTGTTGATTATTTATCAATATTTTCATGAAATATCTTCTCATACTTTCTCAAAATTCACCTAAAATGCATGGATATCATTCTCCATGAGATTTGACTTAACTAAACAAAGAGTGACTTTGCCTCGATTGGTGCGTTTGTAATGTTGTAATGTCCTGCAGTCTTTCCCTATGGCAAGATGCAATAGCCCTAATTGGACAACATTGAAACTAGCTCACATTAGTGTTTAACTCCCATGACCAATTCTTTCATTTTCCCGTAGAAACTATGTTGCAATAGTCTCACATGGAGCAAGGGTTAATTTTCACATGGACATCTCTCTTTTAACAATGAAGGCAATGTGTTAGGCTCTCATCTAATATATATTGCTAAGATATAATAAAATTATGGTGTATGATTTATCATCATTCTTAGCCCTTATTTATAGTATATGTGCTCCCTGTCTTTGTGCTCATGGTTGAAATAAATAATTCTCCATTGAATTTCTATTAGCATCATTTAGAAACTCTTTATTGATTGATGCTCTATGAAATGCATCAGCTCTGAGTTACTCATCATCCACTTTCTTGCTGAGTTAGAGATCAACTTCCATGGTTCTGGAGCTGTTGCATTTCCTTAAGGAGTTGCTAATTTTATTTCTGTATGACTATTAAGAATTTCTCTCTCCTTACCCGGAGTGTTCTTAAGCATTCTTGGGTGGATTTCTACTTACTGGAGTCGTTTCCCTCTCCCCTGAGCATTATTTTCATTTGCTGGGGTGAGTTTGAGCTCGATCTTGGTTGTCTAAGAGGCCATAGGTACTAGACAAGGCCATACATAACTGTAGGAGATCATTGGCTTTCCAATTTCCCTTCATTCCCATAAATCCATCGAATACATGGGTGCTAAAATCTACAAGGTAGAGCATTCTTGATGTGTATTTATGGTAGAATGTATTTATATTATAATGTTGTTAAATTGAGATTCATTACTTGAGTGATTCAAATTATATGTTGTTCCATTGGTATTGGGAATCATTACATGAGAACCCATTAACTATAATTATTCACCAATAATATCCAGAGGTTGTTCTATACTAGAATGATGATTGTCTAGTATGATGTATAATGAGGATAAGGTTGAAGAAATGAATGTGGAGAAATCTCATTCAGGGGGAAATGTGGATGAAGGTTGTACTGTATAAAAAGAAAATACAACAATATGGAAAAATATGGACAAATTCTGATGAAGAACATGCAACATCAGCCAACTTCAATGAAAACACAAATTATGAACAGTTTGAGTTGTTTGATTTCGTAGTTATTACACATTCAACTGGTGGATCTGTATCTTCTTATACTGATAATATGGAAGATCAATATTACATACAAAAATGTATACACACTTTTACCTTAAGGAAAAGTGTTGCACAAAAGACCCTCAAGGAAAACTCCCCTGAGACAAATATCAAGTCAGTGAGCAAAAATGGTTGTAAAGATGCTAGCAATCAATTGTCCAAGGGTGATTTTTCGATGCCCTCGCAAGAACTAAATATTGTATCCCACTATCCAAAGGATATTCTCTGAACTACAAAGGGCATGCTAATAAAAGCTTCTCAGAAAAAGGCACAACACATTTATCTTTGGTTGGGAGTTTATCCATATTTCCCATGGTGTAAATAGTTATAATGAGTTGTTGAGTAGATTTTTGTCACACCTTTAAGAAGGTATTGTTATCAAATGGGGGCTATAAATATAAAATGTTATCCATTGAATTAGATATAGGATTATATTTGTCTAGATGGGAAGGTTGATATAGTTTGAGCTTGTAGAAATTAATTACTGGAGAATACCCTATTGTAAAGGAAGCTTGGGGTTGAATCAAATTTCATGAACCTACTGTAGAATCTGTGAGCTAAATTTTTTATTTTTAATATATTTTTTCCTTATACTATTTCTTATGATAGATGGCATATGATTTGTAGGAAGCTTTTCACTCTCTATAATATATTCATGGCCTTGTGTATGGTCAAGAAGATTCCTAAACCTCAAATGACGACAATATGCTATTCAAAGTTAACAAAGATATTTTGGATATTAGAAAGATAATTTTTATCATGCTTATGCATGGTACAAGCTCTATATCCTCCAGAAAAGCTACAATAAATACTTAGCATAGAAGGATTTTTAGCTGATGGCATCATCTGGATTGTTGGCTGCCATTGGGAAATGAGATGAGGGAAATGTTTAGCAAAACCATGTTCTAGAAACCATTTATCCTTGGTTGGGAGTTTACCCATATTTCCCATGATGTAAATAGTTATAATGTCATGTTGAGTATATTTTTGGCACACCTTTAAGAAGGTATAATTATTGAATGGGGGCTATAAATCTAAAATGTTATCCATCGAATTAGATATAGGATTATATTTGTCTAGATTGGAAGGTTGATATAGTTTGATATTGTAGGAATTAATTATTGGAGAATACCCTATTGCAGAGGAAGTGTTCGGTTGAATGAAATTTCATGAACCTACTATAGAATCTGTGAGCTAACCTTTTTTTTAAATATATTTTTGCCTTATACTATTACTTATGGTGGATGGCATATGATATGTAGGAAGCTTTTCACTCTGTAGAAGATATTCATGGCCTTGTGTATGGTAGAGAATATTCCTAAACCTCAAATGACGACAATCTACTATTCAAAGTTAACAAAGATATTTTAGATATTAGAAAGTCATTTGTATCATGCTTATGCATGGTACAATCTCTATATCCTCTATAAAAGCTACAACAAATACTCAGCATAGACAGATTTGTAGCTGATGACATCATCTGGATTGTTGGCTACATTTTCTATTATGCCCTATGATCACAAGCATTGGGGCTCACCATTTTGAGATGGAGAATGAGAAGGAAAGAAGTTCAAGAATGGCTAGTCTTTTAAGTTTTGGGATTTAGTTTGGATCTAAAATGGATACTAGAGAGGCGGTAAGTTATTTCAATGAAAAGGCTTAGGTTCATCTGTCACTATTTGAGATGTTTTCATTTGTATAGGTTTTTCTAGTATACCTATTATATTCTATGCTTAGTTCAATGAGTTTTCTTCCAATATGTCTAATAATAATATGTTTTTTTGGCAGTTGTCACGCTCGACACTTCTATGTGAAGTGGTAAGTAATAGGTATAGAGTTCATTAAAGAATTTATTTTTGAAATAAAGCCTTTCCTTGATGTTGCTGAGAGGTCAGATAACACATATATTCTTCTAAGCACTTTTTATGCTTGTACAGGTTACCTCCCATATGTCTTTCCATATGTACCTTGTACCTTGTTACCTCCCAATGTACCTTGTTACCTCCAAACTTACAAGTAAATTGTTACCTTCCATATGAAGAATTATCAGCCACTAAGACGGAAATCAATTTTTCACCTGCCAAAGGTCCTAATGTTCAATCAAAAGAAGTACCCATAGTAGTAACTCCATCTCCAACTCCTATCCTAGATCTTCTTGGTTATTTGATAGGTTTAGACAATGCACTTGTCCCTAGAGATTAGTGAGCAGTAGGCTCTGGGTGGGTATTAGATAGTCAATTCCATTTCATTTTGTAACGAAAAAATGGAAAACATTGACTTTATTATTGTTATATGTGAATTGTATTTACTATGATAAGCATCAACCTGATTAAAGCAACTTGTGATATTTGGTTAATGCTTTGTGCAGGCCTCCATTGCCTATTTTACTTTCATCATCAATAGGTCAAGACCTTCAGATCAATGGGCAACTTATATGGCGTGATGGTCAATTTTTTTACAGATTGAAGTTTTAGAATAAATATTTCAGTCTTGCAGTTGTTGGACCTCTACAGGTGCAGTTCATAAAATGTGAAAATAGTTGAGATATTAGTTCTATTTACTATAAATATTGCTAGTTTAATAGGATGTAGATGCACATCTATTTTGAGTCATTTTTCTAAGTTTTGTTCCTGGTAAATTAGGTGCCACCATTGCAGCCTCGGAACTCAGCACACACACTACTGCCAATGGTATTGTTTCAAAACATATATCCTCAACTGGAAAATGCTCTTTTGTAGGTGGAAGTAAAAAATAATCAACAACTTGTTTGGCATTTTAATGATAATATTCCATTTGAATTTTTATTCACTGAGGATGGTAGGATGGAGCGTGCAACATTTCTGGAGGTAATAATGAATGCCAATATCTAAATTTCAAGCTTTGGAAGTTTTCTTCATTGAGGATGGCATGATGGAGCGTGCAACATTTCTAGAGGTAATAATGAATGCTATGACCATTCCCTCTCTACCACTATGCATGTGCCTTTGACTCTATTGGAGTTTTAGGACTTTTGGGTTAGAAGGACTGGGGAGGATTGACAAGTCCGAGATATCAAAAGGGGAAGAGGAAGAGCACATAGATGGTGGGCTTGTTCTCTCCATTTAAAATCTGCAGGAAATCTAGGATGAAATGGAGAGGGTAAGCTCTCATGCACTCTGAAAACTGCTTTTTGGGGTTATTTTATTTTATTTATTTATTTTTAAAACCTTTTTCCCATTCCTTTCTCTATGTATTATTTTTTTGTTTTATTGGTGCATCTGTGGATTGATTGAATTTTTTCTTTTTCGTGGGCTACTTAAGAATGATTTGTTACAACCCTTAAGAGCGGGTTGGAGGAAAAGAGCGATTTTTCAGTAAACCCACATTTCATCTTCATATTCTTTTAGTCTTTTGGATATGGATATTTTGATTGGTTTACATATGTTGTTTTTCCAATAGTGTCATGGAAATTGTTTCAAGGAAAAATTGAAACTAGAACATCCTCAAATTAGTTATTTCATTTTTTTCCATATCCATTTATTTTTTGGGCGTGAGTTGGTAATGCTCGGGGTTCAAGCCCACGGGGGTTTGGATTGACGGTGAATGGGTGCGCTGTTAAGGCACTCCTTGCGATAGGTCACCGGTTCAAATCTCCCGTGGGTACGTAGGTTAGTCTTAATATATATAAAAAAAAATGCTCGGGGTTCAACAAATGTAATATTTTTTGTGATAGTTCTTGATCAGTTAGAGTATTCCTATTTACAATTAAGTTCATAATGAACTCGTGACCTGAGGCTCTCTCAATGTAGTATGTTGCACTCTTAAATCCCTTTTGGTCTCAATTACAGTCAGCACATTTATGATAAGGTCATAGTGGACTGGTCACCTGGGGTACTCTTGGCCTAGTCACTGCCCCCAAAGGACCTAACAAGGTTGTTGGACTTAATGGAAAATGTTTGCAATTCTATTTGGCACCTGACCTTAGGGAAGGGTAGACCTGCCTTACTTATATGGTTGTTGACAATTGGCTTATTCTTACATTCATTTTTTTCATTAGTTGTTGGAAATATTTCTTGGATGAATTAATGGATAGAGTTTAAGTTGGATTCCAGATGACAAGAAGAGGATTCCTACATTATGTATTTGTAATTTCATAGTTTCATTCACAATGAAGAAGAACCAGATTCATTGTATCACTTTTTTTTTCCTATTCCCCACTTCTATAGTGACGTTTTAGCTCTGGATTTATTTTTTCCTTCTATTTTTGCTCTCTGAGATTGAATCTAAAGTCTCTAATACCTAGCAGAGCCTTTTTCTCTTCTATCATAAGATGCATGTGTTTAAACCTATGTAGTTGATGAAATAAGTTTGGAGTGGAATGAAACAATGATATTTTGTTGTGGTGGTCGTGATGAATCATTTGTTCAATTGAGCATACCATGCCTATATGATATAATTCAAAAAAATGGAAAACAAAGTGAATTTTTCATAGGGTGTATTAAGCTGCTCTCTTTTGGCTATTCATCTCCACTTGTGTTGAATGTTAGAAATGGGTTTCAACCGCCAAACTTTTTTTCTTTCATGAAACTAGATAAATCAGTCTCCAAATGAATTGAAAATGTCCTCATGCACTCTAGGTTGTTCTATCACTAGTCCTACATGGGATGTTTATATTCAGGTCATTCAGGTTATTATTATTTTTAGTTATTATATGATGTCCAACTCTGTGGAGCCTTCTACAAGGGTAAATTGCACTTGGGTATTATGGACAATTTGAGTCCTTAATTATTTTTTGTGCTTTTCCTTTCAATACAGGGTCTTTAACATTCATTACTATTTGATACGCTGAGCATTTGCTTCTGGTAGATTTTATGGGTGATGGCACTAAGTTTTCTAATCTATTTCTTTTACTGAGATATATGTGTTTGATATGTTGAGCAATGTGTGCTCTGATCCAAGAGGTATCTTAAGGTTATTGGTATATGATTTTTTGTAAATTTGGCTTGACAAAGTAAGTGCTTCTGATGAATTGTACAATATTTAAAGATATGTGAAGGGAAGATGATATTTAATTTCCAATTGATTTTTTTAAAGAAAAGGTAAGTGTCTGTTTAAAATTTTGAAAAGAAAAAATTCATAGCAAAGTGTTGATTGCACTACGAATGCCTTATAATATCCATCTAAAGTTTATAAAGAGGAAAAGCAAGCAACGTTCTTGCCATTTTTCACTCACTTTTAATTTTTCACCCAACTCTGTTGAAATTTGTAAAAAATAAAATTGTTTGAAATTCATCGTGTAGCTGATTTTTTTTTTTTAAATCAAAGACTATAAATGTAATTTTAAGGATTGTCATGACTCTTCACATAATTTTTTAAAGTGTGTTAGGTCAATGGAAGAGCATCTACTTTACAAGCAGGAGGTTGGTGGTTTGATTCCACTGTGCGCTAACATGAATTAATCAATGATTTTGTAGTTCATTTTTAATTAAATGTTTTTTATATCGATTTATTTCAATGGTGAGATATTTATGGATTCATTGTTTTATATTTCTCTAAAGAGACAAAAATGATCTTTAAATCATTTTTTTATTGTGTCTACAGAGACAATAGCTAGTATTAGAGACATATTGTCTCTAATCTGAGCATTTTCTTTAGAGAGAAAAAAATGAAATTGTCTCCTAAGAGACAATAATGGTTGTGTTATATATTGTCTTTATAGAGACAATATTTTTTAAGACAATAATCTTTAAAACAATAATCTTTAAGACAATATTTTTTATGAGATAATCTTTAAGACACTATTTTTTAAGACAATAATGTTTTAGGAACCCGCTTAAAGACAATATTTAAGACAATACACAAGTTTTTTTTTTGTCTTAAGTTAAGAAAATTTACCCAAAAATGGTCTCAAATATTGTCTTAAAACCCTCCTTTATTTAGTATTGGGCAAAGAGGGAAGAAGAGAGAGGAAAAGACATGGAAGGAGGAAGAGATATAGATATGGAGACAGAAGTGTTAGAGAGAGAGATAAGGGGAAGAGAGAGAGGGAGTGGAAAAGGGGGGGGGGAGAGAGTGTGTGTGTAAATGTTTGGGGGGTGAGATAAAGAGATAAAGAAGTACAAACAATGGGAGATAGAGATATAGATGGAGGGGGCATAGATGTGATTACACTAAAGTAAATGCACACTATTAATCTAATTACATTGATTAATGTACATCATACATCTAGTTGCATCAAATCAGAAATCATCATCTACACTAACATCAATGCATGTAGTGCAAACAATCAAATAGGATTAGAAATCAACATCTAAACTAAAATCAATGCATCTAGTGCAAACAATCAAATAGGATTAGAAATAAGATCTACACTAAAATCAATGGATCTAGTGCAAGCAAACAAATAGGATTAGAAATCAATATTTACATTGAGACCAATGCATCCAGTGCAAGCAATCAAATAGGAGTAGAAATCAACATCTAAACTGAAATCAATGCATTTCGTGTAAGGTATTAAATAGGATTAGAAACTGACATCTAAACTCAAATCAATGCATCTAGTGCAAGAAATCATATACGATTATAAATCAATATCTACACTAAAATCAATGCATCTAATGCATGCAATCAAATAGAAATAGAAATAAACATTTACAATTAAGTCAATGCATCTAGTATGAGGTATTAGATAGGATTAGAAATCTACATCTAGACTAAAATCAATGCATCTAGTGCAAGTGATCAGACACAATTAGAAATAAATATCTACATTAAAACTAAAGCATCTAGTGAAAACAATCAAATAGGAGTAGAAATCAATATCTACACTGAAATCAATGCATCTAGTGTAAGGTATTAAATAGGATTAGAAATTGAAATCTACACTTAAATCAATGCATCTAGTACAAGCGATCAAATAGGATTAGAAATCAAGTCCCACCTCTCCCTCTCTATCTCTTCCCCTCTCCTATTTGATTTCTTGCACTTCCTCTCTCTCTCTCTCTCTCTCTCTCCCCTTCTCTCTCTCTCTCTCTCTCTCTCTCTCTCTCTCTCTCTCTTCCCTTCTCTCTCTCTCTCTCTCTCTCTCTCTCTCTCTCTCTCTTCCCCTTCTCTCTCTCTCTCTCTCTCTCTCTCTCTCTCTCTCTCTCTCTTCCCCTTCTCTCTCTCTCTCTCTCTCTCTCTCTCTCTCTCTCTCTCTCTCTCTCTCTCTCTCTCTTCCCCTTCTCTCTCTCTCTCTCTCTCTCTCTCTCTCTCTCTCTCTCCTTTCCTATTCCTCTCTATCTCTCTCTCTCCTCTCCCTCCCTTTCTTTGCCTCTCTCTTTTTCCCTCTCTCCCCCCTCCATCTATATCTCTATCTACCATTTTCTCTCATTCTCACCTCCAAAACATTACCTCCCTCTCTCTCTTCCTCTCTCTCTCTCTCTCCCCCTCATCTTATCACCATATCTCCCTTGTCACTCCCTCTCCTTCTCCACCTTTCTCTCTCTATGTCTTTCTTCCTCTTCCAACCCGATCTCTCTCTCCCCCTCTCTCTCTCCTCTCTCTCAAGTCCTCTATCTCTTCCTTCCTCTCTCTCCCACCTCCCTCTGTCGCTTGCCCCCATCACACACACTGCCTCTCTCCACCCTCCAAATCTATCACTATATCCTTCTCTCTCCCCTTCTCACTCTGCCCTATCTCTCTCCACCTACATCACTCAATGTGTTTGTTCCTCCCTCCCTCTCTTTTCCCCTTCCAACTCCATATATGTCTCCCCATCTCTCTCTTCCTTCCTCTCTCTCCCTTTCTCTCCCACCTCCCTCCATCTCTACCCCCATCACACACTCTTTTTCCACTCTCCATCTTTTTCACTATCTCCCTCTCTCTCCCCTTCTTGCTCTCCCCCTCTCTCTCCCCTTCTTTCTTTCCCCCTCTCTTCCCCCTCCATATCTATGTCTCCCTATCTCTCTCTTCCCCTTCTTTCCCTATCTCTATCCTCTCATTTTCTCTCCCTAATCTCGTCTCCTTTCTCCCTCATTCCATCCTCATCTCCCCTTATCACTCCCTCTCTTTCTCCACCTCTATCTCTCAATATCTTTGTTCTTCCCTCCCTCTCTTTCCCCCTACAAATCTACCTCTCTCTCCTTCCCTCTCTCCTCCTCTCTCTCTTCCTTCCTCCCTGTCCCTGTCTCTCCCACGTCCATGTTTGTTTCCCCCCCTCTAATCCCCCTCCATATCACTCTGTCTTTCAAATATGATCCCATTGTATTGTATTTAAGAAAGTAGCTAAATTCAAAAATATATAATTGGTTGTAAAATATTAAACCTATATTTTGGATCAATCACATCAAAGAAAATACAATAATAAAAAACTTAAAAGAATCATGCACTATCTTTCCTCTATCATTGTTAGTCAATTTGTTTCTTCTCTTCATTTGGATCTTTGGTTAAAATGCATATGTCCTTGATTTAATCTCTATGAGCATATTTTTAGTAATTGTGAGGATGGAGGGTTTAGATATACCTCAAAAGTAATTATAACCTTTTCTTTTAGATTTAATTAAAAAATGTTATAAAAATAAATAAAAATAAAGTATTGTTGAATTTAGGCTTCTATGATCCATATCAAGTTTTATGGGAAGATTTTTCGGCATCAATCACATTAGGATGCATTGGTCAACGCGTTTTGAACCAACGAGTGTGGTTTATCGTCAAGACAAGTTGAATAACCAGATCCTGGCTACAAGTTAAATAGAAGAGCAGATCATCCACCAATTGTATTACATCAGGGAACAACTATATTGGACTAGGCAACTAGAATCTCTAATGGCTATATTTGACTGGGAAACAACTAACTAGATAGGAATACAGGATAGGGGTAGGAGAAATAAGATTATATATTAAATTAATAGGAATTAATTAATTACAAAAAGGATTTTAATTAAATAATTAATTTAAGTTAGTTTCATAACTATTACCATATGTAAATGAAGTAATGTATTTAATTAATATGAAAAAGGGTTAGTATTAAATTTATATCACAAACTATATAATTAAATATTATATATTATATTAAATTTAACAAGTTTTGTAATTAAACAATTAATTATCAAATATGAAATAAAAGGGACTAATATTATCTAATTAAATAGTTAATTGCGAGTTAGTTATGTTATAGTTAATATCATAACCTATTAACTAAAACTATTAAATTACATATAAGCTAATTTTACATTTATGTAAAGGTATATAATTAAATAATTATTATCATATTGAAGCTATATAATAAATATTTAGTTAAATAATTGTATATCTAAGTATGTATTTAATTAATATGAATCCAAAGGGCTAATATTATATAATTAAATACTATAACAAATTAATAGTTTGTATAACCTATTAATAAAAACTATTAAATTAAGTATAAACTTAAACCATTAAGTCATAAACTAAAACTATCTAATAAAATATAAAATTTAAGTCAATAATAATATATAATAAGGGTATTTCATTAAAAGGATAACTAATTAGGCTAGATAAATCATGGACCTTCTAATAAATAATAGGAAGAGGATATGGGGAAAATACCTTAAGAGTGATCAAAACAATGAGGAGCTAAAGAGAAACAAAATAGATTGTTTTAAATTGGTTAGTTAATTAGGAACAGTTTTCATCTTTTCATCAAAATTTAGGTAAAGAAAATTTAATAAGAGGGATTTTCATTCAAGAAGGACTTTACAAAGAAGAACACCCTAGGGAGCAGAGGCGGCTAGGAAGAGATGGCAGGGATCCAACAACTACTAATTTTCCAGCCATCATCTCTATTGAGATTGTTTGGCATTTTTTCAATCTCAATGGCTTCCCTAAATTTCCGATGATGAAATTGCACAACCTTAGGAATAACATGGGCCTTCTCAATACATACATGATGTTTTGTCTTCTTAGCATGTTCTGCTAAGGCGGAAGACTGAGTCCTCCCATGTTTTAAGTTGGCTGAGTGCTCATTAATCCTCTTATTAATAGAACGACCAGTGTCACCAACATAGGGGGTCCCACAGGAATAAGGAACAACATAGACACCTTTCATCTCCTTGGGGTCGACCCGGTCCTTTACTGACCGGAGGGAGCGAGAAATGGTGTTAAGGGGTTTAAAGGTAGAGGGATCATTATGCTTCCTCATAATCCTTGCAATCTTATGAGTTGATCCAAAATGGATCCAAATACCCTCTAAGTCTTCAAAATTGTTTAAAAGAGCAAAACTATCGTATGAGGAAAAACCCTTAGAATAGGCAGAAAACACTATCAGCATCCAAAAACATGAACAAATGATCAAAAACAAGCTTATTAGCAGCCAAAGGAGCAACGCACAGGAGCCGTCGGATCTGGCCGATCAACGGTCCAGATTTGATCGGCATATTGCAAATCGGCGGAGACTATCAGAGGCTATCGAAGGTGGTCACATAAATGTTGCGATAGCGATCAATGGGGTCAATGAGGACTGTCGATCAAGCACGTGGATCGACGCCCCACGTTGCACCTCCATATCGCATCGGCAGATTACAACGGAAGCACTCACAATGGTCAGGGAGCTCATGTAACATGCGATATGCGATACAATAGCCGGACCCGAAAGGGTTTGTGAATGAAAATAAATATTGTTTCAAGTCCGTTATGGGCCGTTTGCGGGATTTTGTAGTGTTTTAACGTAGTTTCCAAATACTAAGGTGAAAATAATGACACATGGGCAGTTGCGATATGCGATAGCGATTGAGGGTAGACCCGATAGGAATATAGTGCAGATTTATGAATATTTGAATTCCGACAAATAGTGTTCGGCGGATTTCTCCTCTGTTGAATGTATTTCTCTGTGTAAACAGAGAATGGCTATTTCGGGGATTTCAAAGGCCAGATGGACTCTTTCATTATAGAATAGGTGGCCACCTCCCCTAAAGACGTTATGCTATAATTGCTAACGCTCAAAAGGGGGATTCAAACGGATAGAGGCCGGGGAGCCAGAGAGCCCGAGAAGAGGAAACGAACAGACAACGCAGGTTGGCTTTAAAGCCACAAACTACCAGAAATAGAGACAGGCAGTGCTGAGATAGAGAGCAAACAGAGACAGAGACATGGGGGATCCAAGTAAAGCCTTATTGTTTTGTATCTGTTGTATGAGGCTCAAATTGATCTCACTGTTGTAAAAATCTATTTTTGAAGACATAATAGAGAGGTCACCACTGAAGGCTAGACCAGGAGACATAGCCCAGGAGTGTTGGGTGAGCTCCTTATTAAACTTGTTATGTTTATGTGTGTTGTTTATTATGTTCTTTAACTGCTTCATTATTTATGTATTTCGCAATATTATCGATCGATTGCACAAAGTAACATAGGCATATCCGTGCACATGATTCTATAATACCTAAATAATTGTCTAAGATCTCATTTTCAGATCAAGTGGTATTAGATCTTTATGTTGCTAAGGTTAGACAAGCTTGTGCTGGATTGTTGAATGCTAACTAGGTCAAAATTCAAATTAGGAGAAGGAGAACTAGTTGAGGCTAACCCAGAAATTGAAAGAGTCTATCCTAGGAGGAAAATGATAGAAGAAATTCCCTTGGAATCAGACTCTCAGTTCATGGACAGTTTCATGACCATGAGAGCCATGGTAGAAGAAATGTACCAAGAATTTAAGAAAGGCCGAGGGGAAAGCCCTTCAGCATCTCAAACAGGCAAAGTAGTAGAGGAATCTCTTCTAGTTGCCCATTCAAAAGGAAAAGGGAAAGGGGAAGTACCTCCTCCATCAACACCTCTTTCTAGCCCTAAAAATAAAAGGAAGATGACTTCTGTGATTAAATTAGATGTAAAATTTGATTTGCCAATATATGATGGAGAATTAAATTCCATAAATCTAGATAACTAGATTAGATAGATTGATGTATATTGCAGGGTGCAGAACATTGATTCAAAAAGGAGAAAGATTCAGCTGGCTAGCCTTCACCTTGGAGGAACTGCCCTAGTGTGGTGGGAAGGCAGGACACAAGTTGATTTGAAGAGGCATGGTAAAATTCTTTCTACCTGGTGTGAATTTGTTTCTGCCATTAAAAAACAATTCTACCCACTAACTTATATGCAACAAGTGATGATGAGTTGGCAAACTCTTCACCAATTAAAGGGGGAAAATGTACAAAGCTATACCTAGGAATTTAGAAAAAGAGCTTTAATTCTAGGAATTTCTCTAGACTCACTGGAAACTTTGTTGAAGTATATAGGTGGTCTACATATCTATTTGATGCACACCATTCTCATGTTTAACCCCACTAGCATAGCTGATGTATCCATTCAGGCTACACATCTAGAGGATAGAGGCAAGAATGTGAACCCAGAGATTTGGGAATCATCAAAAACCGCTACAAGCAAGAACAAGAAAAAGAGCAAGCTGAAATGGAAAGAGAGGAAGGTAAACGTTGTACAGAAAGGAAAAACTTCATGAACTCACTGCAAGAATGATGGACACGATGATGAACATTACTAGTCTTTGCATCTGGAGCTAAAACCCAAGAAGTTCGATGGCAAGAAGAAGAAGACTGCTTATGCTATACAGAAAGATTTGGGGTCAGACTCAAGTGATGAAACAACAATCACAACTATAAGTATAAAAGGTAAAAATTTTGAAGCATCTACTAGTAATTCTACAAAATCTATTGATAATGAATAAAATGAGAGGAAAAGACATGAGATTTTTCATATTAGAGTTATTTCCAAGCATCAAAAGATTGATACTTTATTTGATAGCATCTCACAAGTAAACTTGATTTCTGAAGAAATTGTAAAGAAGATAGGATTACTAACCACACCTTACAAGAAGCCATATCCATTGGGTTGGGTATGTGATAAAGCAAAGCTACAAGTGACTAGACAATGTAAAATTAGGTTTTCTTTTGGGTCAACATTTGTAGATGAGGTTGAGTTAGATATTGTTCCCTTGCATATATGTGGAATTGTTTTAGGAAGTCCTTACTTGTATGATAGAAAAGCCATTTTCTATAGAGCTGAAAATAAGTATCAACTCACCAAAGATGGAATAGAATATATTGTAAGAGCTCATAAACTAAAAAATAATTACACTCTCATAAACTCAGGGCAGATGAAAATAATTGTAAATTCATGTAAGCAATTTTTACTAATGGTTGTAAAGGAAAATAAACCTGATAAAACCAATGTATTTTAGGTTGCGATGCTAAATAGAAAGATAATTTAGAAAAACTTGTTTCAGAATATGAAATCCTATTTCAAGAACCTAAAGGTATACCACCCAAAATGGAAATTGTACATGATATTCATTTGCAGCAATATGCTCCATTGCCTAACATCGGAATGTACAGGTTATCCACTTTAGAGAATGAAGAGATCAAGAAGCAGGTACAGGAGCTGCTTGACAAAGGGTTCATAAGACCAAGCACATCACCATGTGGATCTCCAATTGTGTTGGTGAGAAAGAAAGATGGTTCGTGGAGGATGTGCATTGATTACAGAGCGCTGAATAAAATAACGATCAAGAATCATTATCCCCTTCCTTGCATTGATGATCTATTGGATCAGCTGAAAGAAGCAGTTTACTTTTCCAAGTTGGACTTGTGTAGTGGCTATCATCAGGTCAGAGTAGCAGAACAAGATGCATGGAAGACTGCTTTCAAAACAGAGCAAGGGCTGTATGAATGACTAGTTATGCCTTTTGGCTTAACTAATGCTCCTACCACTTTCATGAGAATTATGAATGATGTAATCAGGAATTTTATCGATGATTTTGTAATTGTATATTTAGATGACATTCTTGTTTTCAGTAAAACATGGGAAGAACATTTGAAGCATGTAAAGCAGACTTTAGATGTTTTGAAGAGAGAAAATCTCTATGTTAAGTTATCAAAATGTGAATTTGGCAAAACATCTTTAAATTATTTGGGTCATATTGTAGGAGGTGGTGAATTGAAGATAGATCCCAAGGTTGAAGTCATTGTAAACTGGCCTAAACGCAAATCTGCTTCAGAAGTTAAAAGCTTCCTAGGAGTAGCACAATATTGGAGAAATTTTTTGCTAACTTTTCCTTCATTGCAACTCCCTTACATGCTTTGACAGTATTGAACAAGGTGTTTTAGTGGGGAGGCAAATAGCAGAAAGCCTTTTACACCTTGAAAGAAAAAATTAGTACAACACCAGTACTAACATTGCCAGAACTTCAAAGACCATTCAAGATTGAAACAGATGCCAGTGACTATGCCATGGGAGCAGTGTTGATGCAACATGGTAAACCCATATGTTATCATTCTGAGACATTTAATTCTACAGTAGTTAATTATCCCACATACGATAAAGAATTGTATGCATTAGTGCAAATTGTGAAAAAGTGGAAAAATTACCTAATGGGCAAAGAAATAGTTATACATACTGATCATCAACCACTTCAATATTTGCACTCAAAAACTAAATTGCAGCAATCAAGACACTATAGGTGGATGGGTTTTCTACAACAGTTTCATCTTGTCATCAGATGTAAGAAAGGCATAAAAAATAAAGTTGCAGATATGTTATCAAGACGCTTCATAAATGCATCTACTATACTTAAGCATAATTCAGTATTGCATGAAAGCTACATTGACAATATGCTAAAGATGTAGATTTTAAAGATGTATATGCAACTTTAAGTGATGGAAAACAAGCAGAAGAATTGGAATATCATGTTAAGGACCAACTCTTGTATCATTTGGGAAAGTTATTCATTCCTCAAACTGAAAGAGTTAACATAATCTGAGAAGCACATACTTATCTACTATCAGGTCATTTTGGTGTAAATAAAACAGTTTCACAACTGCAAAGGTTCTGTTATTGGCCAAGAATGTATGAAACAGATTCTAGATATATTAAAGGATGTACCATGTGTGCTAAAAGCAAGCCCAACAATAGAAAATTAGGCTTGTACACTCCATTACTAGTTCCTTCTCATCCTTGGGAAAGTGTTTCCATGGACATTGTTGGGGGATTGCCAAAATCTAGAAAGGGTCATGACTATTTATATGTTATTATGGACGGGTTCAGCAAAATGTGTATTTTAATACCTTGTAACAAGAAGATTATAGCTGAACAAACAACGAAGTTGTTCTTTAAGCATGTCTGGGTGCATTTTGGGTTACCCACTTCCATAATATCTGATCTACATTCCTGATTTGCTGGGAAGTTTTGGTCAAGTATGTGGGAATTAATGGACACCAGACTGAAGAAGAGCACAACCTTTCATCCACAAACAGATGGCCAAACAGAGGTGGTCAACAGAACAGTGATCTAGTTGCTTAGGGCTTATTGCAGCAAACATCCCAAGCTTTGGGATGAACATTTGTGTTGTATGCAACATGTTTATAACTGTACTAAACCTTCTTCTACACAAAGATCTCCTTTTGAGACTTGTTTTGGTTTTACACCAAAGTCTCCCTTCGATTTTGTCTTTAGTAAAGACATAGAGGTTGATGGACACAGTGATGTGCACAAAGCAACCAATTTCATTGAACAGATCCAAGAAATTCACCAAGTAGTGTAGGAACAACTAGAATAGAGCTACGCCAAGTACAAGCCAAGGCATGATAAGCATGGATTTTAGCATAGCTTCCAAATTGGTGATCAAGTCTAGTTGTACATCAGCAAAGACAGAATGCAAGGTGAAGGTAAGAAGCTGAAGCCAATAAGGTATGGGCCTTTCAAGATACTTGAGAATTTTGGCGAGAATGATTTTCGCCTTGATTTGCCAGCTTACATGCACATCTATTCAATGGTTAATACAGAAAATTTGAGATTGTTTGAACCTTCATTAATTGAATATCCCAAAGAGCAAAGTTAATTGCCTTCTGTTGATGATTTGTTGCCTGAATATCTCAATGAGTTGCAGGAAGATACAGTTCTGGACAGGAAGGTGAGAACTATGTGCAGTGGGGACATTGAGTACCTCAAAATTAGACTCAAGGGTTCAAAAACAAGCAGTGCATGATGGATGGAAATTGCACAAGTGAGGAAGCTATATCCTCACTTGATCAATGCTTGAAAACCAACTTTTGGTGGTCCAAAAGCTTTTTCAGTGGGAAGGCATGATCCAAAATGGATCCAAATACCCTCTAAGTCTTCGAAATCGTTTAAAAGAGAAAAAATATCACATGAGGAAAAACCCTTAGAACAAGTGGAAAATACTATCGACAGCCAAAAACACGAAGAAATGATCAAAAACAATCTTATCGGTGGTCAAAGGAGAAACACACAGGAGTCGTCAGATCTGGCCAATCAATGGTCCAGATCCAATCGACATATCGTAAATCAGCGGAGACTATCAAAGGCTATCAGAGGTGGTCATGTAATTGCTGCGATAGCAATCGGCGGGGTCAACGGGGACTGTCGATCAAGCGTGCATATCTACGGCCCACATTGCGCCGTCATATTTCATCGACATATTACAGTGGAAGCGCTCATAATGGTTTGGAGCAATAAGTGTGCATTTTTTATGTGTGGAGTGACAAGTGCTGAGGAAAGTGGGTGACTCTTTTTTGAAGACAAATTGTTTCAAGGAGTTCTCATTGTTTGAGAAATTTCATTCATGATGTTGTGAAGGTGAAAGTTGATGTAATTCACTATTTAATAAAGCCATATTTTTTGTGGTGTTTGTGTCCTAGATTTTCCTGAAATTGAATAAGGGGATCTTAGGTACACAGTGTGTAATGAATGCATGTGCATGACTTGTGTTCAAATTATCTCTTTGTATTATGCTTAAACAACTACATGCACATAAGCAAGCTTAAGTAGAAAAATTTCTAATCAAGTTCCTATAATCAAGATTTAGTACACAAGCACAAAGCGTGTCATCATCGACTTAATAAAAGTAATATTCTGCAACAACATCTCACAATAGCTAATTCACGCCATCAAGTTAAGGACACTACAAATCAAGCATTTCAAGCCAAGATGACATCAACATCATCAACACTTTTTGTATCACTTGTAGATAAACTTTTTTAACTGAATTGTATGGGTGCATTCTCAGTTGTAACCGATACCCTAATTTGAATTGTTAAGGTGAATATATTAAGTCAAGTAAGTCTTCAACTAAGTCATCACGATTGAACTTGCCATTTGTATCTTGGGTGCATTTTTGACAGTGTTCGACACCCTTTTCTTTTTTACAAATCATCACATTCAATGAGTACATTCAAGAAATCACAAGTGTTAGTAATCAATCAAGCAAGTTCAAGTGAGCATCAAATCAAGCTAGTGTTTGAAGCAATCATCATTCAAACAATCAAAGAAAGAAAGTGTGAAAGCAAGCGAGTGTGCAACAATCAAGCAAACATCAAGCGAGCAAGTTCTAAAAATCCAAAAAATATTAAAAGCAAGTGAGCGTGAATTCCAACAAGTTCACATGGTGCAAAGCATTAAGCTGTTAAAGATTCTTAACAATTTCATCCTCTCAACTGCTGAAGACATGGTGCAAATCAGAAAAATAGCTCTTGCTAACATTCAAGTGCATATTCAACATGCACATGAAATGATTGATTTCCTTCAACTAGAGTCACAACTGCAGAGAATTGAGTTGCAAGCGAAGTGTGTTGCTTCCAAGTCTCTGACCAATCCAGAGAAAATTGATCATTCGACTTCATTTATCCAACCGGCTTCAAGTGTTGAAGTTGTTCCAGTTCAACTTTCTTCCAAACTCATCATCAAGCCATTGGAAGAAATTCAAAGTAATCGAAATTGATGCGGCTTAGGATATGTCGAAGATGATGACAACTTACATATCCCTAATTATTCAAAGCCCATTCATTTCATCAATGCTGGATTACTTGAAGATATCACCTCAATAAGTTCTCTACAAGTTGCAGACAGACATCAATGCACACAAACTGAAAGTGCAAACACACAGACATGCATGCCAACTCAAGTTGTAGACCAACTGAAATGTTCTCATTGTCAAAGAATCGTCATCTGGAAGATCAATGTTTTGATCTCCATCCTTGTCACCACTGTGGCAAGTCAAATCATTCATCAGAGAAATGCATCAAACATCAACAATCAAGCAGATTGAAGATAAATTATTCATGGATTGATCGCTGGGAATGGTTATCCACAGCTAGAAGATTGTATAAGTTTTACAATCGGATTCACTCACACATATTGCAGCCAACAGCCAAAAGGAGATGGTACTCTCGTGTTATTGAATGGGGGAGTACACCAGTGAAATGCTCCTACACCTAAAGGGGGGAGTTCAGAATTCAGAAATCAAGTGAAAGATTGTCTCTCCTTTCAGCTGACAAGGGGGGGGGGGGGGGGCTGTCAATGAAATTGAAAAGTGGTTGTCAGACTGAAAGTCTCAACAACATCAGCGAAGCAATTAGTGGGCATCTTCATCAGCCAATGGGCATCTTCATCAGCTAGTGGGCATTTTTCATCAGCAGTGAGCATCAACATATTCACCAATGGGTGATCGACAGAAAAAGCAGCAATGAGCATCTTTCATCATAGAAAAAGCAACATTGAGTTGTTTTTTTACATCTTCAGTGAGCGGGCAATCATCATCAGCAAATACGCCAGTGGGCGTTCATCAAATTGTGTCAGTGGACACCGGACGTTATTTTCAAGGAGAGGAGAGTTGGATCCTTTTGCAGCTTGGCACGTGATGGACTACCAAGCGACATTCAAAGATGGATCAGACATGTAGCGGTTCATGTTCTCTTCATATTTGAGTTTTTTCCAGCACCTAGCTTTGGCGATTTTTTCAGGCAGTGGTTTTTTGAAGATCTAGTTGAGAACTTGGAAGATGGTTCCTTGTTCATTTTGGACTTATCATTGAGAGGGGAAATGTTAGCCTCACTCTCACATTTAAAACAATTCTAAGTCCAAATAATTAAATTAATTAAAATCAAGAAAGTTGGATTTAATCCTACCTTTCTAGATTGAGTTAGTTCCTCATGGTTAGGAGTCAGTTTAGGCTTAGTTGGTTGAGAGATTCTCTCCAACTAATTAGGCTCCTAGATTAGTGTGTGGTTGAGATATTTTCTCAACCAAAGTGTCCAAGATAGACGTACTATCTTGAGACCAATTTCCTCATGTATTTATATGTATCATAAACATTATTTTAATAATGAGAATGTGAGGAATGCTAAAGACTCTCTGCCTTTTCCGCCAGTTTGTCTTTTGTGTGTTGCTAGTTTGATATTATTGTGTGTTGATTTGTTGTGTATGTTTAAAATGGTTTTTTGATATTTCAACACACAACTTTCTAAAAATCACCATTTTCTTGGTTTTAGTATAACTTTGCAATCTATAAATGTGTTATAAGTCTGATCAAATTTGCCATTTCTCTCTTGCATTATGCTGTATATTCAATAGCACAGAAAAATATTATAAGAGTCTGTTTGCATTGGTGGTTCATTAGATCTATGATGTATTTTGTTATTAGTCTTAGTCATCTTCTATGAGCATTCTTTACCTTACTAACTTGCTTTCTTCCTTATATGAGCTTTGTTATAAGCCTTCTGAACCAAATTTTTCTTAGAATTGTGTTATTCTTTTTACCTTGAAAGAAATATAACTACACTTTTTATAAATAAAAAAACCATGATTACGGCTCTATGATATAAAATCTTAATTTTATTCACTCTATAAACAAAAAATGGTGCTTTTATTCGCAAAATTATGATTTTATTCTCAAAATGATGCTTTTATTTGCAAAGTTATATATTGGACCAAAAAGTTTAGTTTTATAGTTAGAATAGCAAGTAAGATAACAAGCTTTCAGAAATTTTGTATTGATCCATCACAATAAACCATATAAATTCCACATTATTAATTATTTTATGTTCGTAATAAAGTGGTATATTAAATGTGTGCAAACATTCTTTAGAAATATACACTTGTAATTGTTAATTACTCATTAATCAAACCAAACCAAACTCTAATTTATAAGACATAGTAACATCTATTATTTTGTATAATACAAAATGTTAACCAGCATAGTTTAATACTTACTCAAAATCCCAATCAAAAAATTACATCTTCAAACATTAAAAAATTGATTTACTATGATAATTCATACAAATATTGTCTTTTTAAAATATATGTTTAAATTTCACAAATCTATAAATTTACAAATTATAAATTTATAGATTACATATATCACATATGTCTTTTACAAATTATAAATTTATAAATTACATATATCACATATTTCTTTACTTAGACATAATTATTGTATAGATTATAAATCATAAATTTTTTCATATTTCATTAAAACCTATTCAGAAATTTCCTGTAAGAATTCTATTTCATAAAACTCATAGAGCATTATCATTTAATTGCAATCGTATGGCATTTCCCAGATCAAAAGGGGGTTTCAAAGAGTAAATGGAATGTTATAAACTCTAATTATGAGTAGAAATTTGTGTTGTCATCCTATATTAATGAGTGAACTTAATATTTATTGCACAAATTCAAATTTGTAATGTATTTCTATATTAATGAGTGAATTTATTATCGGATTCATTTATGGAGACTAAAGAATTTTCCGTTAAAATTGGTGGGAATTTGGGCAAAAATATTTCAAAGATCTTGTAGAGGTAGTGTTTCAATCTTGTTTTTGATGGTGGAAATAGATTTAGAACCATAAAAACTTCCAAGGCACCTAAGTTTGATAACTTTTACTTGGATTTATGAAAATCAATGTGGCGTTTTTTAAAAATATGACCAGAATTTCCATAGCTTTCATGGAAAAGAAGCATAATCGTTAGACTACGACCTTACTACTCAATGCATTGTACCAAAATTAAATTGAAGTATTAATTCGGACACTGAATCAAACCCTTGAATTTTTGAAATTTTTAGGTACTATGGCAGAATTTTGTAACTATGGTTTGAGCTTTGGTACAAAGAAAACATGATTCGTCATTAGACCATGATTACATTATATATATATATATATATATATATATATATATATATAGATATATTTCTAAAAAAGTAAATACATTGTTTTCTATTGATGTGTCCTAAAACAAAGAAATAAAACAAGGATCTACCAAACACACAACAAACAAAGAAAGAACACAAAAAACTACCAAACTTCTTTGGCATGATAGCCCAAATGAAATTATTGTTCTCACATAACATTTTCTTTATTTTCAAACTTAAAAATGATATGACTACTCATTCGCAAAATAAACGTGAAGTAAAGGGCTTAAGGGAATTCAAGGGGTAGCACGTGATGTTAATGTTGAGTAGTGATGAACAACAAAGAACCATGCCAACCCTAAAAATGAGAGTCGTAGAGTCCTTGTTGAAGAATTAGATATATGAGGTCACTTAGAACCAAGTCACATAGTCCTCATTGAGCAATTTCAAATATTTGAGTAGCTTATAGTCAACAAGTTTGAATTTCTAAGATTGAACCCTGGTATCTGATACCCTAAATCTATGTGAGATCTATAACATGTGTCTTACAGGAGGAAGGAAGTTACCCACCAAATTGGAAATTGGATGGTGTATATGGCCTTTACCATGGATCCCATTCCAGATCCTTATGGCTTAACAGATCCCATATTGCCTTTACCATGCACGGAAGCGGAACAATGATGATATGCGCAAAGAGAATTTGACCACAAATTGCCCATATCAAATATGGTTAAGAATATTAATTGTGTTTAGTTATGTTCTCTCTCTCTCTCTCTCTCTCTATATATATATATATATATATATATAAATATATATTGCGCATCTTCTCCATATGTAATGTCTAAGAGAGATGACATTTAATAAATGTTTACATGCATACTTTCTTACATTATGCCTACACATCTCCCCCATATTCGGCTATAGAGTGCTTCTTGGCAAAATTATATGTATTTTTAAAATTTAAATAATAAGCAATGTGTGTATTGAAATGTGTGTACTGAATGTGTGTGTATTGATTTTGGAGTTAATTGCTTGGCTAATGGGAAAGCTAAGGACATTGAAGGTTACCATGTGGAAATCTTAAAAATTGGAGGCCCTGTCCTCATCCCCCACATTCACAAAATTTTCAATCAATCAGTCAAGCAAGGGTTCGCTAAACGATGGACTCAAAGCCTTATTATCCCTATTCTCAAAAGTGGAGGTAAAAATAACCCCTCTAATTATTGGACAATTATGATCAACCCTCTCCTAGCCAAGTTATATGGTATTATTTTAGAAAGGAAGTTGAGCATATGGCTTGAAAGTGAAGGTAAGCGGGCTAAAGGCCAAGCGGGTTTTAGAAAGCATCACTCAACAACATACCACCTCATTACGTACGCTTAGGATCATTGTGGAGTAATTCCGCAATGATAAATCCAATCTCTTTTGTTGCTTTGTGGACTTTAGAACGGCTTTCGATACATTTCCTAGAAACAACATTTGGAACAGATTAGAAGAGCTAAAGGTTCCTTTTGAGTTGAGAGCTACCGTTATAAGGTTATACGAGAATGTAATTGCCAAGTTAAAGAGAAATGAGGGGTGGGTGAAAGATTTTAAGTGTAATATCGGAGTTAAACAAGGTTTCCCCCTCTCCCCTACCCTATTTGGCATTTACATTGACAAGCTAGAAGGTTGTTTAGAGGAAGCAGGACGTGCTGGCACCATCTTAGCTGGGGTAGTCATCATCCTTCTTCTCTATGCTGACGATATTGTTCTTCTCACAAGGTTCCCATTTGATATTCATAAGCAACTTATACTTCTTAATGATTTCTACTCTACCATAGGTATGATTTTTAACACTGACAAAACAAAATTTATGATTATCAAATCCAAGAAGGACACTTACGCTAATTTTATATATTAGAATAATAACTTGGAGGAAGTGTCTTCCTACAGGTACCTAGGAATTGATATTCATCACAAGCTCAACTAGAACTATATCATTGAGAAAAGGATTAATGCGGCATGGAAAGCTTATTTTGGTCTTGAAAATAATTGTAAAATGGCAAACCCCGTAATGTGGGATAGAAGGAAGTTCCTCTTTGAAACTTTAGTCACTCCAGTTATCTTATATGGATGTGAGGTTTTGGGTTGTAGCATCTCTAGAGAATCCTGGAGAAAGATTGAGCATATCCAAAAGTTTTTTATAACATATAACCTCAAAATTAAAAGAAACACACCCTATCCTATTCTCCTTATAGACATGGGTCTTTCCCCTATCGAGAGCCTAGCTATGACTAGGCTTCTGTTGTACAAGCACAAACTCAATAACATAGGAGAGCATATACTTCCTAAGCTAGCTTTAAATTCCAACCAAAACCACCTAAGGCTCAAATGAGGTTGGTATAAAGACAACAGGGCCTAGTTAAACCATTGGGAGATCAACAAAAATGTTGCATTGCAAAACATTACTAACATTAAAAATATTGTTACTTCTAAGTTCAAAGAAAAAATGTGGTGTGAGAAATATTTAGCAGCTAAAAGAAAATTAAGATATTATAAGGAGCTCATCAACCCCACCCTAGAAGATCAAAAGTATCTCTCTGTTTTAACTAGCTCAAAGAAGAAAATTAATATAGCCAAGATTAGAATGAACTCTCATGAGCTCCATAGTGAAACGGGTCGTTGGGCAGCTCCTAAAACTCCATGGATGGAAAGGTTCTACCATCTCTGTGAGAATACAAACATCAAGGATGAAAATCACTTCCTCTTAGAGTACCCCACATACAACCACATTAGATCTCAATTTCTAAATCTTTGTTGCAATACTTACCTTCCTAGAATTTTACGTTGTCAAAATTACAATGAGCTCGGGAGGCTTCTCTCCAAGATTTTTGAGCATAGGAATAAAATCTTAAATCAAAATAAATAATTTGTTTCTTTAGGTCCGATAGACCAAAGTTTGGTCTCATTGGATGTTAACCATCATCATCATCATCAAAAACCACTTAATTAAGTATTTTATTTTATTTAATTATTTATTTATCTTGTATTCAAAGTTATTAGTTTTGAACTAACAATTATTATATAATAAATGTCTTAGCATTTTAGCTTTTTGTCAATTGTTCTACAACCTATGGACTGTACATTATTATAGTCTTATAAGAATACAAAATTATTATGAAATTATATGTGACAACTTCAATGCTTGGTTGTTTGTTTATTCTCCTTAGTTTGGGGAAAAATCCATAGGTTGAGTTAAGGCCAAATGGAAAATATGATTTGTCTGATAGGAGAACATTGGGAGAACCTATTAGACTCATTCTTATGCTACTGTTTGAACCACTCCACTTGGTATATGTCTACTTGTATTTTAACGTTTGTCCAATCTAGTAGAGAAGGGACAAGGGGAAGATCTAAAGTGAGCAAACTTAAATAAGAGGTCTTAGAATAATTCTTTGAAGGGGAAACCTCCTCTGCTCTCAATAATTCATGATCCCTATTCCACCCGTTAGAAAAATAATAATTTCCAATGCACAGTTCTACTAATAAATAAAGGATGAAAGAAGAGAAAGCCTTCCTACGTCGGGAGGTGAAGCAAGCAACTTCACTGGGGTACTATCCAGGTTCACTAGCACCGAAACAACGGTTATGCCGATGAAGTCACTTGGTGAGGGTAATGTCGAGGCCTACTAGAAGCAGATCAACACCGGAGATGAAAAATCATACTTTGAATATCATAAAATCACTACACGCATTACCCTTCCCAGATTGAAACGGTTGTGATACCGTGTATATTTATGCATGCTAAATCAAGTAGAGAAAAATAAGATGTTGTGTGTAAAGACGAGTTGAAAATGAGAACTTGGGGAAATCACTACTTCTTGAAGGTTTAGCTCTTATATGAAAGTTATTCCTAGACAAAGAATATGAAGTATTCCTAGTGTGTCACGAAGTGTTGTCATTGCTACAAGACCCTTCAAAATTTCACTACATTTGAATTTTGGAGCCTACCTTATTCTTGTATCGAGTGTCCAATTGTTCATCAAGTGTATTTTTGTCTTGATTCATATGTTTCGAGTGTTCTTGAGTATTCTTAAGTTTTTTCACATTGATTTTAATATCCTTATATGAATTTCATCGTCATAACACCTTTCTTGTTGTAAAATGATACTTTCGGGTCATAGTTGCACACACTTCACTATTTGTACTTAGGGAATGTGCTTAAAGTTGTGTTTTGTTGTATATTCATTTTTGGTTATGTTTTTCTTAGTTTTCTTGACAAGTTAGTATGTGTCATACTTGGTTTTATGTCGAGAACTCATCTTGTCTAGTCCTTGAAAAAGTGAGCTCATTAACACCAAGAGTGCATGACCACACACTAAAGGCTTGATGGGAGACCCTTCATTGTTTATAAGTGTGACATGTGCCCTCACTGAGAGTTGGGTGCACTTCGAAAGCATGAATCCCCTTTGTTCTTCCAAACTATGCCCTCTATGAATGAATTTCTTCATAGAATGCACTCATTCGTCTTGAAGAAGTGTGCCCTCCTTGAGTGCACTAACACATCCTAAAGACCTAAATCTCAACCCTTCAGCATTTACCTATGTGCCATGTGCCCTCCTAAACTGATTGAGCGCATTTTCGCACCCTGAAGTCATGAAGCCCCAACCTTCAGCCTTCAAGAGTGTGCCCTATGCCCTCCTTAAGGGCTCTTGAGTGCACCCCAAAGTCATGAAGCTTCAGCCTTCAACCTTTAGGAGTGTGCCTTGTGCCCTCCCTCTCTCCCTTGAGCACATAGTGCACTTGGGAAGCCCGAAGTTTTTCCCTTCATCCTTCAGACTTGCGACATGCACCCCGCCTTGACTTCTTTTCCTTTTAGGGTGCATGAGTGCATCTTGAAGCCTTAAATCTCCTCCTTCTCATCCCATCAGTCTCTTGAAGTGTGCCCTTGCACCCTATAGCTCCCTTGACTGTTTTAGCGACACCAAAAAGGCATGAAGAGTAAAATATGCATAAAATTAAATTAAATCAAAATATTAATGTAATGTAATTCAAACATATTAATTTAATTAAAAAATAAAAATAAAAAACAAACATTAAAAAAAAAAAAAACCCTTGGTATTTGATCGAGGAGGATCTCCAGACATAGTGGCATTGGAAAAGCTCAAAATTAAAAGTGGTGGAAAGGAGATGAACTTGACATTAGATCAAAGCTCTCATCGCCCTGATTCCAACAGTGTGAACAACACTCCAATCCGAGTCCAGATGAAGGAGATAGAGGCGGTCAAAGTTGAGTTAAATTTTTATCATTGGGCAAGATTAATGAAGGCACAATTTGGACTTTTTCTAGTGGACAGAATCTGGCCAAATCTGCGAAAATCTTTTGCCTCGTTAAAAAGACTCCTTCGGTCCAAAACCAAATTTTCAAAAATGCGCAAGTTGTTTTATTTAAACAAAAACTATTAAAAAACGAGGTGGCGAGCCACCAACACTGCCACCCCAACCAAGCACATAACAATATATTTGTTAATGGAGGGGCAGGACATGACCCCCGATCCCTCCCCCACATCGCACGAGATTATGTAAAAAAACTTGGGTGGGCGGCCATGACCCTACCACCCCATACCATAGAGCCACGACCCACTTAATAGATCCACATAAAAGGGAGTTGGGTAGGGTCGGCCCTTGGGGCACGAACCCTATCCAAAAACAAACCAACGGCCCATTAAAAATAATTTTATAGATGGAGGTGGGTACAGTGAGCGGGCCACCGAAGGTGGGCCCGACCCAACCATTAACTTTTGTTTTTTTAATTTTTTGTTTGTAAAAGTTATAAAAAGGATTTTGTTATGTAAAAAGGAGGAGGCGGGATTTGACCTCCCGACCTCCTCCATATTAGCCGGACTTTCCACTAGCTACCCTACAATAGTTTTGTTGAAAAATCTACCACCCATATTATACCTAAACGGAGTTTGTCATTATGCCCAGGGGAGGAGACAATGCACGTAGTTCGAGGCAGAGTTTTGCAGGAGGGCCACATTTTCACTTTGTCAGAATTTAACAGATTTTATATGGTTTCAACACTTCTCAACGACATGAATGAAATGGCACTATCCATTTCTCTATCAGAATTCTGCATTTTTTAGCCATTTTTCATTGTGGAGGTATAAAACTCATTTTTGTAACTGATGCTTGTACTCTTCTTTCTCATGCCACTTAATGAATGAAGGCCTCCCCATTGATCGAGCAGGCCCCGGAGATGTATTCCAAGTTAGATGAACTTCGTTATCAAGTCTCATTGTCTTCTTTGATGCTTTATGTGTTTCTCCTATTCTATCATGTGCACATTAAGTTTTCTATGTTAAGCTACGATTTATGCATGAAATTCTTTAACACATCTATAAGAAAAATATTTTGGATCAAGTGGTATCAGAGTAGGTCTTTTTTTAGATGTGAATTGCTTGTTTGTATGCTAACAAGAAACAGGCTCTAAAGAGGTGAAGGGAAACTCAAGTCTTTTGATCTCGAAGCGGGGCATGCACATCGAAGGAGAAACATGGCAGATGAAGAGGCTTGTCATGAAGAGGAGCTCAATTTCTGCAAAACCTTCTATACAATGGCAGAGAATGTCGATCAGTTGCTTTCAAGGCTGGAGAAAGAAGAAGAGAGAAATCGAGAAGAACAAGTTTGAGTGCATGGAAATGGCCGAGAAGAATCCCCCCCTTCTCCTTCCATGAGTGAAAGTTCTTCTTCCTCTCATCACCATCATCATAGAAATTCAAGGAATGCATCTAAGAAACCTTTCTTTAAATTAGATGTCAAATTTGATCTTCCCATGTTTAACCATGAAAGTAATGCAGAAAAGCTTGATAACTAAATTAGGCAGATTGAAATCTATTGCAGGATTCAGCAGATCGATGAGTATGAGGCAAAGATTTAGCTGGCCTCTTTTCGGCTAAGTGGAACTGCTCTCATTTGGTGGGAGGGAAAATTGCGAAGTAGTAAGAGTGTGGGCAATCTTCTTTCCTCAGCCTAGTTTCATTTCTGCATTAAAGGATCAATTCTATCCCTTGGGTTACAAACAAAAAGACTTAATGAATTGGCAATACTTAAGGCACGGCAACGGTCAGGATGTTCAAAGATTTTAAGAGGAATTTAGAAAACAAGCACTTAATTTGGACATTTCACTTGACTCACCTTTAGTTACCTTAGGGATTCATTATTATTTTTTGAACCAACTACTATTGAATCTGCTAGTGTGAAGTCAATTCATCTTGAAAACAGGGGAAAAAATGAAAGAGATGATCATTTCAAGGAACCACCTTTCAAACCTCCAAAAGGAAAACCCAAAGTGAAAGGAAAAGGAAAGGAGAAGAGGACGACATTGAAAAAGAAAGATGAAGGAGAAAGACCTTATTGCAATCACTACAAAAAAGGTCATGATGACAATCATTGTTGGAAATAGTACCCGGAAAAGAGACCAAATAAGTATGGAGGAAAAGGCAAGCTAAAGACAGTGGCAACTGTGCAGAAAGACATTGATCCGATTCGGTAGATGAAGCATTGATCACAGGAGCAAGAACAAAAGGTAATCTTACACCTCATGTTAATTCTAAATCACATGAAAGCACTAGTTCAATAGATGAGTCTCTTCCTAATGAACAAAAGAGAATTGAGCTATTTCATATTAGAGTTATCATAAATCATACAAAAGTGGAAACTCTATTTGATACCGGATCCCAAGCAAACTTAATTTCAAAGTTCTTGGTAAAGAATCTAGGCTTGGAAACCAAACCACATCCAAAACCTTACCCACTTGGATGGATACATGATAATGCAAAATTTAATGTAACTAAGTAGTGTAAGGTTAAATCTATGATCACTTCTAAGTTAGTGGATGAGGTAAAACTTGATGTGATACCATTGGAAATCTGTGGCATGGTGTTAGGGAGTCCATATCTATATGATAGAAAGGTAATCTTCTTCCATCATGAAAACAAATACCAAATCACAAAAGATGGGGTAGAATATATTATAAGGGCTCATCAAACTAAAATCAATGCCAACCTTCTAAGTGTACTAAGACAAATGAAGAGGTTGGTGAATTCCAGTAAGGGTTGCATGCTTATGGTTGTAAGGGGAAAGGATGCAAAATTATTCAATGCTTTCTAGGGTTGTGATCATGTGCATAAAAAGGAATTATGTGAATTAATTTCTAACTATGATGAGATGTTTCAGGAACTAAGAGGATTACCTCCAAAGAGGGAAATCCAACATGAAATCCATTTGTAGCATGACGCTCCTTTACCGAATATTAGCATGTACAGGATGTTGACCATTGAGATGGAGGAGATCAAAAAGCCAGTGCAGGAACTATTGAACCAAGCGGTCATTAGACTGAGAACTTCTCCATGTGGCTCACTGATTATCTTAGTGCCAAAGAAAGATGGCACATGGAGGATGTGCGTGGATTATCGAGCACTAAACAAAATCCCGTGAAAAATCGTTACCCTCTTCCCTGCATTGATGACTTATTATATCAGTTAAAGAATTCTATCTATTTAACCAAATCGGATTTTTCATAGTGGTTATCACTAGGTCTGAATTGCGGAGCAGGATGTGTGGAAAATTGGCTTCAAGACCGAACAGGGGTTGTTCGAATGGATGGAGATGCCATTCTGACTTTGCAATGCTCCAGCCACTTTCATGAGGGTCATGAATGATCTCTTTAGGCATTTCATTGATGAATTTGTTCTTATCTATCTAGATGATATTCTTATCTTTAGTAAAATTTGGAATGAACATGTATGTTAGGTGAAGAAAGTGCTTGATGTATTGAAAAATGAAAAACTCTATGTAAAATTTTCAAAGTGTGAGTTTGGGAAAACCTCTCTGGGTTACCTAGGTCATATTGTTGGTCATGGTCAGCTAAAAATTGATCCTTCTAAAGTTGAATAATTGTAAATTGGCCTAAGCCTACTTTTTGGGTGCAGTGCAATATTGGAGATTTATTGCCAATTTCTTTATTATTGCAGCACTTTTCATGCATTGACAAGTGTAAAGTAAGTCTTTCAATGGGGAGGAAAGCAGCAGAAGTACTTCGAAACATTGAAAGAAAATATCAACACTGCACTGGTTTTGGCCTTACCATATCTCTAATAGCTATTCGAGATCGAGACAAATGTCAGCGGATATGCCATGGGAGCTGTACTGATACAGCAAAAGAAGCCGATATCTCACCATTCCAAGAAGTTCTCTTAGGCTGTGATAAACTATCCCACTTATGAAAAGTAATTATATGCCTTTGTCCAGAGTGTGAAAAATTGGAAACACTACTTGATCGGCATGGAGACCATCATCCATATGGATCATCAGCCCTTGCAGTATCTTCAGCCACAGACCACATTTCAGCAATCTCGTCATTTTAGGTGGATGGGTTTTCTTCAGCAGTTTCATCTGGTAATAAAGTATAAGAAGGGCACTAGCAACAAAGTGGTTGATATGCTATCTCGCCCTCCTATTTCTGCTTCTATTATTTTTCATAATGCTTCATTGTCTTTTGAAAGTTATGTTGAGCAATATGCTAATGATGATGAGTTTAAGGAGATTTATGCAAAACTAACCCATGGTTCATAAGTGGGAAACTATCACTTGCAGGGGAAACTATTTTATCACCTTGGAAAGTTATGCATACCCGCAGGAGAAAGGGTACATGTAATCTGGGAGGCCCACACCTCCCTTGTGTCTGGTCATTTTGGTATTGAAAAAAATTTGCGTCATGTACAAAGATTTTGCTTTTTGCCTCATATGAAGAACATTGTGACTCACTATGTAAAGGGTTATGTGATGTGTTTTGTTTCAAATCCCTCTAATAGAAAACTCAGGCTCTACACACCACTCCCTATTCCGAGTTGTCCATGGGAAAGTGTGTTGAAGGATTTTGTAGGAGGTTTGCATTTGTCTAGAAAAAGTCACGACTATTTGTATGTGGTCGTTGACCGTTTTAGTAAGATGTGTATTTTAATGCCTTGTAAAAAGTAGATCACTGCAAAGCAGACTGCTCATCTTTTATTTCATGTCTGGGCCCAATTTTGGGTTGCCCACATCAATTGTGTCATATCGGGACACTCTCTTTCTCAGAGATTTTTCGACCATCTTGTGAAAGATGATGGACACCAAGTTGAAAAGAAGCACGACATTCCATCCACAGACGGACAGATAGACAAAGTTTTTCAACCACACTGTGGTACACTTGTAGCGAGGCTATTGTTGGAAACATCCTAAGTTATGGGATGAGCATCTTCCTTATGTGCAACATTCTTACAACCGAGCAGTGCACTCATCCACGCATCGTTCAGCATTTGATATGTCATGTTTTGGCTACCTACCAAAAGACCCTTTTCATATGGTCTTTGGAAGGGAAGATGACTCCATTGATGATAGGGACAAAGCGTAGTAGCTCATTCAATGGATCCAGTTGGTTCACCAAGAAGTACAAGAGCAGTTGGAGAAAATTCAAGCCTGGTACAAGGCTCGACATGACAAACACCGAGTCAACCAAAAATTTCAAGTGCGTGACAAAGTGTGGTTACATATGAGCAAGGACAGGATGAAGGGAAAAGGGAAGAAGTTGCGACCAATCTGGTATGGTCCATTCACAATTTTCAAAAGATTGGAAACAATGCTTTCCGTGTCAATTTGCCGATATATATGCAAATGTACTCCATAGTGAATGTGGAGAACATAAAGCTGTATGAGCCACCATTGATTATGGACACCAAGGAGGTGGGCACAGTTCCTATAGTTGATGAATTTTCACTAGAGTATCTCGATGAGTTACTTGAAGAAATCATTCTTGATAGAAGAACCAAGAGTTCACGATGGGGAGATGTAGAATACCTTTGAGTTGGTTTCAAGGGAATGCACCCTAGCAAGGCAAAATGGTTGGAAAAAGAAAGAGTGAGGGAACAATTCCCTCACTTGCTAATTGACTGATAAAGCTTTTGGTAGTCCAAAAGCTCCTCAATGGGGAGGATTGATCCAGGAGGATCTCCAGACACAGTGGCATGGGAAAAGCTCAAAAGTCAAAGTTGTAGAAAGGCGATGAACTTGACATCAAATCAAAGTGCTCATCACCCTGATTCCAACGGTGTGAATGACACTCCAATCCCAGTCTGGATGAAGGAGATAAAGGTAGTCAAAGTTGGGTTGACTTTTGATGACTGGGCAGGATTAACGAAGGTGCAATTTGGAATTTTTCTGACGGATAGAATCTAGCCAACTCCAGCCAAATTCCAGGCAAAATTGTTGCCACGTTAAAAAGACTTCTTCGGTCCAAAAGAAAATTTTCAAAAATGCTCAAGTTGTTTTATTTAAACAAAAAATATTGAAAAAAGGGGGTGGTGGGCCACCAACCTGGCCACCCCGACCAAACACATAACAATATATATTTTAATGGAGGGGCGAGCCACGACTCCCGGCCCCTCCCACACATCCCATATGATTATGTAAACAAACTGTGGTGGGCGGACATGACCCCGCCACCCCATACCACAGAGCCATGACCCACTTAACGAATCCAAATAAAAGGGAGTTGGGTAGGGCCGGCCCTTGGGGCATGGACCTAATCCCAAAAAAAACCAACAACCCATTAAAAATTATTGTAGAGATGGAGGTGGGTATGGTCGGCGGGCCACCCAAGGTGGGCTCGACCCAACCATTAACTTTTTTTTTTTTAATTCATTTGTAAAAGTTATAAAAAGGATTTTGTTATGTAGAAAGGAGGAGGCAAGGTTTGACTACCCGACCTCCTCCATATTAACTGGACTTTCCACCAACTGCCCTACAATAGTTTCATTGAAAAATCCACCACCCATATTATACTTAGATGTAGTTTGTCAGTGCGCCCAGGGGAGGAGGAAGTGCACGCAGTTCGAGGCAGAATTTTGCAAGAGGGCCGAATTTTTACTTTGTCAAAATTTGACAAATTTGATATGGTTTCAGCACTACTCGACAACATGAACATAATGGCATTGTCCATTTCTTCATCAGAGTTTTGCATTTTCAGCCATTTTTCATTATGGAGGTATAAAACTCCTTTTTGTAACTAATGCTTGTACTCTTCTTTCTCATGTCACTTAGCGAATGAAGGCCTCCCCATTGATTGAGCAGGGCCTGGAGATGTAGTCCAAGTCGTAGGAACTCCGATATCAAGTCTTGTTGTCTTCTTTCATGCTTTATGTGTTTCTCCTCTTCTCTCCTGTGTACATTAAGTTTTCTATGTTAAGCTACAATTTATGCATGTAATTCTTTAACACATCTATAAGAAAAATATTTTGGATCAGTATTCAAAAGTTGTGGTATTGACCCATGGTATTCATGGGGAATATAGCCTATTTAAAGGGGGGATTAAACTAGCCTAGATCCATCTTAACTTTGGATCTATCAAGGGCTTACAGGGATCTTAGATGTTTTCATCTTAGATTTGATCCCTCTCGGAGCTTGGTAAATACGGAGTAGAGATGTTGTAATCTTATTTTTTAGTAATTCAAATTACATAAAAATTAAAATTAAAAAAAAAAAACAATAAAATAAAATAAAACTAGCCGAGATCCGTCTTAACCCTGGGCCTATCAAGCATCGAGAGGGATCAAATCTCTCGAGGTGAAAACCTCTTTTTTAGTGCAAAACTTAAGGAAATGTTTTCACCTTGATAGATTTGATCCCTCTCAATGCTTGATAGATCAAGGGTTAAGATGGATCTAGGTTTCAGTAGTTTCCAGTGATACAAAATTTGTTGAACATATAATTATTTTATCATTTTAGAAATGCTAAATATGTCTAATATTAATTTGATCCATTTAATGTTAACTTTCCTTGGTTAGCTCAATTTGTTGAGATGATAGATATGGTTAGTAACTTGAATGATGAAAAATGATGAAATAAAAAATTAAGTGCTAAGTGACAATGTAACAATGTTGAATGATAGAAAATGTGAATAATAAGAATATAGTGAATTACAAATAATCTTCATTGTGATCAATCTGAAACTATTTTCTTCTACTATTCTTATTGTCACACCATTTAGTTATTTTCTATTACCGTGTTTGAATGCAAATTGATTAACAATGTCGAATAATGGAAAATGGAAAGAATAACAATGTAGGCAATTATAAATAATTTACAGTTTTGAGAAGAAGACATTTTGGGTAAGTGAACATTTTATTCAGGTTGAAAATTCAATTATTGTATTTATGGTTGAATTATTGTAACAAAGAGGTCAATTCGCCTGATGAATAATGTTTATGTGTGCACACTGAGAGAGAGTTTGTATGTTTTAGGGGTGAGATAGAGATATAGATGGAGGGGGAGAGAGGGAAGAAGAGAGAGGAAAAGACATGAAAGGAGGAAGAGATATAGATATGTAGAGAGGAGTGTTAGAGAGAGAGGGAGAATGGGAAGAGAGAAAGGGAGTGGAAAACGGAGAGAGAGAGAGAGAGAGAGAGAGAGAGAGAGAGAGAGTAAATGTTTGGCGGTGAGATAAAGAGATAAAGAAGGAGAGACAATGGGAGATAGAGATATAGATGGAGGGGGCATAGATGTGATTAAACTGAAATCAATGCACACTATTAATCTAATTACATTGAAATTAATGTACGTCATACATCTAGTTGCATCAAATGAGAAATCAGCATCTACACTAAAATCAATGCATGTAATGCAAACAATCAAATATGATTAGAAATCAACATCTACACTAAAATCAATGCATCTAGTGCAAACTATCAAATAGAATTAGAAATAAAAATCTACACTAAAATCAATGCATCTAGTGCAAGCAATCGAATAGGATTAGAAATCAATATCTACACTAAGACCAATGCATCTAGTGCAAACAATTAGATAGGAGTAGAAATCAAATAGGAGTAGAAGTTAATATCTACACTGAAATCAATGCATCTAGTGTAAGGTATTAAATAGGATTAGAAATCAAAATCTACACTTAAATCAATGCATCTAGTACAAGCAATCAAATAGGATTAGAAATCAAGTCCAACCTCTCCCTCTCTGTCTCTTTCCCTCTCCTATTTGTTCGCTTGCACTTCCTCTCTTTCTCTATCTCTTCCCTTTCTCTCTCTCTCCCTCTCTCTGTCACAACCCCCAAACATACACACTCTCTCTCTTATCTATCTCTCTCTCTACCTCCCTCTTCCTCTCCCTCTTCCTCTCCCTCTCTCTCATTTCCTATTCCTCTCCCTCTCTCTCTCCCCCTCCCTCTTCCTCTCCCCTCTCTCTCTCTTTTCCTATTCCTCTCCCTCTCTCTCTTTCCCTCCAAATTCCTCTCTCTAACTCTATATTCCCCTTCTCTCTATGTATCTATCTCTTTTCCTCCCTCCCTCTCTTTGCCTCTATCTTCTACCCTCTCTCCCCCCTCCATCTATATCTCTATCTACCATTGTCTCTCCTTCTCACCTCCAAAACATTGCCTCCCCCCCCCCTCTCTCTCTCTCACACATCGTATCACCATATCTCCCTTGTCACTCCCTCTCCTTCTCCACCTTTCTCTCTCTATATCTTTCTTCCCCTTCCAACTCGATCTCTCTCTCCCCCTCTCTCACTCATCTCTCTCAAGTCCTTTATCTTTGCCTTCCTCTCTCTCCCTTTCTCTCCCACCTCCCTCTATCTCTTGCCCCCATCACACACACTCCCTCTCTACACCCTCCAACTCTATCACTATATCCCTCTATCTCTCCTTCTCACTCTCCCCCTCTCTCCCCTCCATATCTATGTCTACCTATCTTTCTCTTCCCCTTCTTTCCCTATCTACATCCTCTCATTTTCTCTCCCTTCCCTTCCCTCCTCTCTCCTTGATTCCATCTTCATCTCTCCCTTATCACTCCCTCTCTCTCTCCACCTATATCTCTCAATATGTTTGTTCTTCCCTCACTCTCTTTCCCCTTTCCAACTCCATCTCTGTCTCCCCATCTCTCTCTCCTCTCTCTCAAGTCCTCTCTCTCCCTTTCTCTCCCACCACCCTCCGTCCCTACCCCCATCACACACTCTTTCACCACTCCCCAACTTTGTCACTATCTCCCTCTCTCTCCCCTTCTCGGTCTCCCCCTCTCTCCCTCGTCCATATCTATATCTCGCTAGCTCTCTCTTCCCCTTCTTTCCCTATATCTATCCTCTCATTTTCTCTCCCTTCCCTTATTTCCTTTCTCCCCCACTCCATCTTCATATCTCCCTTATCACTCCCTCTCTCTCAATATCTTTGTTCTTCCCTCCCTCTATCCTCCTCTCCAACCCCTCCTCTATGATATCTCGAGACCATATAAATATTTAAATTACTGCAGGTCAAACAAACTTTTTATTTTCTAAGTTATAAAAACTATTTTTTGAATTTAATTATTTTTTTCAAAATAAAAAAGCCGTTATCAGTAAATATTATTTTTACTTGTTAATTAGTTAGAAGGACAGTTACCTATCCCTAAGTTATTTCTTGAGGATTTAATTCAATAAGATCAAAACAATGTAAACTTTGAAATGGGAACTGATACTGTTACCTGTTTTGTAGAGATAGCAAAAAAGTGACCCAATTTTGAAAAGGGGTGATGCAGAACACACATGTTTTTTTTAGAGCATAGTTTTTGGCACTCTCAATTTTTTTATGTACGTTGCATTTTAGAATGGTAGTGAATGGTAGTGATCTTCACGCTGATTTAAAAAAGTGGTTATTCTGCATCAGACCCTCTTTTTAAAAGACCTATTTTTTGACTTTAAATTTTTTAATGTATGAAATGTAAATAATTATTTCGTAACCCTTCTTTTAAAAGACCTATTTTTTGACTTTAAATTTTCTAATGTATGAAATGTAAATAATTATTTCGTAAATTTAATAATTTCAGAAGTGGTCTTCTTCTTCATATTTTCTAGTTTTTATTTATTTATTTATTTATTTTTGTAGTGGGGTTTTTATTGATTTGCATATTTAAAGAAGAAGGTCGATATTTTGCATTTTCGATATTCTACATATTTATACATCGTTAATTAAATTTTCAATCCACATGAAATAATGGTCTCTAAAAAACAAACATAAAAATATATATAAAAAGGACAAAAAAATAAAAAAATGTTAAAAAAAAATTATTTCATAAACCATAAAAGAATTTGGAAGAAAAAAACAAAATTAATATATATATCTATATATATATATATATATATATATAGAGAGAGAGAGAGAGAGAGAGAGAGAGAGAGAGAGAGAGAGAGAGATTACAAAAAAATATTAGTAAAAACGAAAAAAAAATTAAAAACAAACTAGTTTAAAAAATAGAAAAATAACGGAAAAAAAATTTAAAAAACTAGTAAAATTAATATTAAAAACAAAAAAAATCTTTCCCACGGAGCTTTGGATTAATGGTGAATGGGTGCGCTGTTAAGGCACTCCTTGTGATAGGTCACCGGTTCAAATCCCCCATGGGTACTTAAATTAGTCTTAACTAGAAAAAAAATATATTAAAAACAAAAAATGTAAAAAAAAATTTATCTCACAAAGCATAAAACAATGTTGAAATATATATATATAGAGAAATGAAAAAAAAAAAAAAAAACATTAGCAAAAAGTGGGAAAAAATAAAAATAATAACAAACTAGTTTAAAAAAAAAAGAAAATTAACGAAAAAAATTAAAAATCTGAGTAGTCATATTCAGGAAAAAAAATAAAAAATTAATTAAATAAAAAATTAAAAAATAAAAAAAATTAAATAAATAAATATTAAAAAAAACATAAATAAGTTTAAATTATAAAAAAAACCAAAAAAATGCCTATTTTTAATTAAAAAAAGAAAAAATGCAATTATTTTTTATTAAATATACATATTTTATTTAAAAATAAATAAATAATTTTTTTTAAACAATCTTTTCTTTTATTAAAAAAAAAAATATTTTTTTTTAAACAATTTTTTTTATTTTTTTATTTAAAAATACAAATTATTAAAACTACATTTTATATTTTCAAAAAAAAAAAAACAAACCTACATTTTATATTTAAAAAAAAAAAGAGATTACATTTTTTTTTTAAACAATCTTTTTTTAATTAAAAAATAAAAAATTATAATTTTTTTTAAAACAATTTTTTATTTATTTAAAAATACAAATCATAAAAAATATTTTACTTTTCTTAAAATAAATCTAATTTTTTAATTTAAAATTTAAAAAATTATTAAAATTTTTTCTTAAAGTTATTATAAAAAAAAAAAAGTTGATAATTTTTAATCATAAATATGTTTATTAAAAATGTTTTTATTAAATATCTATTAATAATTAAAAAAAAATTATTAAACAATTTTTCTTTTTTTTTATTAAATGAATCTTTTATTTTTTATTTGAAAAATAAAAAATTCATTAAAGAGTTTCAATAAAAATTATTAAATTTTAATTTGTTAAACAATTTTAATAAAAACTAAATTTTAAACAATTTTAATAAAAATTAAATTATTAAAAAAATTTACTAAAAAATTTTAATAAAAATTAAATTCTTTTTTTTTAATTTTGTTTTTATTAAAAAACAAGTAAAATAAAAAAAAAAAATTGGCCCTGGCCGCACCACCACTGGGCGGCGGAAGGGCGGTGGAGCGATTCACCTAGAATCGCCCCACGGCCCTCCAACCGCAGCCGGGGGCCAAGGCCTGCGTGGAGACCCTCCCTTAGCCCAGTGGTGGCAAGGCAAGGGGCCAAGGCCTACGTGCAAGCCCTCCCGCTGCTCGGTGGTGGCACGGACGAGGGCCATTTTTTTTTTTTTTAATAAAAACAAAATTTAAAAAAAAAAATTAAAATTTAATTTTTATTAAAATATTTTAATAATTTAATTTTTATTAACCTTATTTAATAAATTAAAATTTAATAATTTTTATTAACACTGTTTAATGATTTTTTTTTCAAATAAAATTTTTTTTATATATATATATATATATATATATAATTTTTTTTTTTTGTTTTTAAATAAATAATGAAAATTTAATAAAAAAATTTATTATTTATTTTTTTTTTAAATCAAAAAGTCATTTTTTGTAAGTTGAAAATGTTTTTTAATTTTTTTTTTTAATTCGAAAAGACCTATATTTTTAAAATTTCGATATTTTTTTAGTTTTCTTTTTTTTTAATAATTTGAGCTTATTTTGTCTTTTAGTTTTTTCTAAATGTTTTTAATATTAATTTTACTAGTTTTTAATTTTATTTTTTTTGTTAATTTTATATTTTTGTTTAATCTAGTTTATTTTTAATTTTTTTTTATCTTTCTATTTTTACTTACTTAATTTTATATAAATAATTTTTTTAATTTTTTAATTGTTTTCTTCAAATTCTTTTATGGTTTCTGAAACAATTTTTTTTAAACATTATTTATTTATTTTTTGTCTCATATATATTTATTTTTACATTTATTTTTTTAAGTAATCATCATTTTAATCTTAATTTCACTAGTTTTTAATTTTTTTTTTTTAATTTTCCATATATTTTTTTTAAAATCTAGTTTGTTTTTAATTTTCACTTTTTTTTTGTTTTTTGTTAATGTTTTTTTAATTTTTCTATTTTTGCCTACTTAATTTTATAGTTTTTTTAATGTGTTTATTTTTTTTATTTTTTTTATGGTTTACATATTTGTTTTTTTTTTTTTTTTTCCATTTTTTTAAATATGTTTTTTTTACTATTTATTTGTTTATAATTTGTAATTTTTTTCTAGTTTTTTAATTCTTATTTTTTATAGGTTGATTTTGTTCTTTTTTTTTTTTTTGCATTTTACATTTTTATGATTGATTTTTATTTTTGATGTTTGAATTTTTTTTGTTTTTTTGTTTTTTTTTTGTTTTTTTTTTTTTTTATTTTATGTTTTGTTTTTAGTATATATTTTTATTTATGTTTTGTTATTTTTTTTATCTTTTATTTTTTGTGCTTTTTCATTGTTTTAATTTTAATTTCTATTAATTTTTTTTTTTTTTTGAAATTTTAATGTTTTTCAGGGTCATGATAAAATATTTTATGCTATTATTTCGAAATGTTGAAATTTCACCCTTGAAATAAAATTTGTTATCCCAGCATCAACACTTTTCATTTTGAGGGTGTTTTTTGTACAAAATTTGCCATTGAGAGAAAAAAAATGTTATTCGAAGATCAACACTTCATTTTGAGGGTGTTTTTTGGACAATTTTTGCACAAAAAATTGGTTTTCACTGCCATTTTTAAAACATGTTGAAAATTTACCCTGGAAAAAAAAAGTGTTATTCCAGCATCAACACTTTTCATTTTTAGCATTGTTTTTGATGTTTTTTGGGGTTTTTTGGCCAGAGTTCCCATTTTGAGTTTATAGTTCCCGTTTCAAAGTTTACATTGTTTCAAGACGATAGGGGTATCTGAGATCAAGAATGGAAAAGAGATAAAGGAAGAAAATCTGTGCTGATAGGTGAGGCAGACCTTCCGGTGGCTACGTCGGGTTTAGACCAGATAGTATAACTTCTGATAATTAAATAAGAAAAGTTCCTAAATTAGGGATAGCTTGGGAAGAGACTGACTGTGATAGTAGTCTCAAGGTTGGGAGGCAAAACAGCTAGCAACAAGATCTATTGTTGGATTGAATATAGAAACTAGCTAAATTCCAGATAAGTAGAAGATTTTCACAATAAATAAGTAGGAAATCTGAATTCACAGTTTTCTAGTTAAACTATGCTTATTGATAGTTGAACGAAAATAGGATTGGTATTTTGTTATTTAAACTCTATGCTTGGATATAGTACATATGAGTATGTTTGGAAAATGGTAAATAACAAGAGAAAAGCTAAATAATTCAATAACATACAGTCCTTACAGTATGTAATAGAAATAGATATATTCTCCAGTTTTTCTTGGAACATTCTGTAGTATAACGGAAATAAATCAAGTAGGATAGAGTTTGGGCAAGTATGCCCTAAAGAGCCAAAATTTTAAAAGAACTAAGCAGAGAAATATCTAAGGCCTACGATATTTATAAAAATCAATAATCAGTATCTAAGCATTATTAACTATGAATGAGAAACTGCCAAAACATTGTAAAGCCGGTCACTTAAGGAGGACCGTATTAGGAATAAAAACTCTTACATATCAGTTAAAAATTCCATATCTCATTATTAAATAAGAAGTAAAGAAATTTGAACTGAGTAATAGAAATATTTCCCATTCTGGAAGAAGGTCAGAAACTCTGAATAAAAGACTGACATTTTTTTCTAACGGTCAATTAAATTAACTAATAAAATCATTGAAAGAAAGAACAAAATGATCAGAAAATGATACAAATGTTCTTTCTTCTTTCTCATGGTAATTTATGACAATATGACATACTATCGTATATAGCAATTAAGAAATTTGGGTCACGGTCGACAGGTTATAGAACCCCAACTGGTCCACACTCACACACAAAAAATCTCGGGGACAACCCACACAGTAATAGAACAGTCAAAACGAAAATCGATAATAAACCCTCATTTTCCCAACAGCTTGTATGTATATTAAAACTTCAGAAAAAATCAGAAAGCGGATGAAGGGGTAGCTTATATAATGTCGCCATGCAAAACAAATGTTGTCCAAGTCCATTAACCATAAATCTAAAGGAAAACCATAAAATCTAGGATTAGGTCAAGCAATAACTCCACCATTAAACAATATACATTATTCGCCGATATAGCCGATTAAAAATCCTAAATACAGAGACAACTAGTTATGTCATAGCATAACCTCTTATGAAAACTAATCCTCTAGCTATCAAAGCCTTAAGAGATCAAGCTTAAATAAAATACCCAGTGGTTTTTCCCAAGCGATGGTGCCATGGCTAAGATAAGGATATGAAACAAGTTTCGATGCCCCTCCCAAGTCTTGGGCAACCTTAACACCATTCCACTTGAAAGAAAATAACATGATTAGATTAAAGTCAAGGCTTATAGTAAACTGAACAAACAGAAAGCTTAAGATTTTATAGATCTTACCAAGAGATGGAGTCATGGGTAGAAGCCCTCCTCCCTTAGGAACGCGTGCATGAGAAAGACATTTGGTATCTATGAAGAGAACCAACATCCAGTGAAGACACACATGAATTCTCATACAAAAAGATCAAACAACTAGCAAAGGGTCAGAGACAAACGACCTACGATAGCTCAATGCAAAAACGCTCCTCTGCGCATTGGAAACCCTCGTCGAAATGGAAGTAAGACATCAAACGTCAGAGGAATAGAAGTAAAACACTAATCCCTATCGTCTGATCATATCAATGATCAGGCACCGTTGATGGGGAGCTTCCTCCAATAATGTCAGCATCGTAGTACTGCAGGTGTAAATACATGACACCTTGGCCAAATCCCACAGCTACAACATTAACGCCACAAGTGTGTAGCACTGTTGGGTGTCATAAACATCATAGCTAAGTCATCAAAATTAATAAATGACTTCCATTTGCATAGGGATATGGTATGCTGGAAATATTCATTAGATTGCCGGATTAAACTAAACCAAGCTTGAATGTTAAACCACTGTAATAATAGTTACGTTAATGATGGGTCGATATATATGTATTTGAAATCATTATGTTGGTACACTATAAAGATGAGTTTTGAATTAAGAGTTGACTGATAGTTAAAGGCATCAGTATAGTTTTAGAAATCATATCAGAGTGCCTTTATATGGGTGAATATAAATTGTATGCGAAATAATGTTTACAGTGCAGTGGTAAAATTGTCATGTGATATTATGTTATTAATTTTTTATTTATTTATATAGATATAACAGGTAGATTTGTGACATATGGTATCAAAGTGCTCAGGTTTCCAAACTAAGACCTCTAGAATCATGAAATAACAAACTTGGTGATATCCACATAGGAAGTAGAGAGAAGACAGTATGAGAAGAGATGAGAATTTACCACCGAGATTCATATTAGGAACAAGACCTACATCATTTCAAGAAGGCAATCCTGAAGTTTGGGTACAACTGGGTGATGAACCATGGAATACCGATGCAGATATCATGGTGACAGTACATGAATTGAAGGAAAAGATGACCCAGTTACGGGTAGAAAAAATAAGACTAATGCAGGAACAAGATTTTTTTTTTAAGAGTCTATATGATAGACATAATCATCGGCCACTAGTTCCTAGCCCTGAACATAGAAATATGATAGGGGAACAAGAATTTCGAACAGAGGATGTGGAAACAGAAGGTGGTGAAGAAAATCGTGAAGAAGAATCAGATAACGTGTCAAATCACAAGACACAGAAAAGGCAGAAGGTGGAACTTCAGGGGGAATTCTGAAAAATAAAGCCTCCTCTCTTTGATGGTGAGCAGGAAGAAGCGACAGAGGCATGGCTTATAAATATGAATAAGTATTTCCAGTTGTACGAATATGACCATAATCTGAAGGCTCGTTTGGCCATTTTCCAGCTACAAGGAAAGGCCACACTGTGGTGGGAGGAAGTAAAAACAGTTCGAGGAGTAAATGAACAGAGCATAACCTGGGAAAATTTTCAGAAATATTTTAAAGAAAAATATCTAATAGAGAGATTTTACGATGAGAAAGCAAAAGAGTTTCATGATCTCCGACTGGGCCAAATGTCTATGGATGAGTTCATAACAAAGTTTACATCATTACTTCGGTATGTCCCTTACATACGCAAAGAAAAATCAAAGGTGCAATGGTTTATCAGGAGTCTCCCATTATTCATGAGTGAACAATTGGAGTTCGACAACGCAAAAACCATGGATGGAGTTATTCGTAAGGCATAGATCTACTACCAGTAAAACAAACCCAAGGGAGATATGAACAAGAGATGGACTGATAAAAAGGAAAGTAAATTTGTGCCCAGCCACAAGGGGAATAAGGGTCCAGGCAACAAGGGATTGTATAAAGGTCAAACTAATCGGAATTTTAATAAAAATCAGCCCAGATTTAAAGTACCAGGCGAAAACAAGATTAATGAAAAAGATGGCAGAATTGAAGCAGAATTAACTAATAGACCCCCGGTACAGTGTTGGGGATGCAGAGGCCTGCATTATGTCAAAAACTGCCCACAGCATAAAGGAGCTGATCAGATTTCGCAAATACAAGAAGCTTCCATAGTGGGAGAAGTAGCAAGAAGCCTCCCTAAAATTAATGCCACCCTTGAAGATCATCAGGCAGAGTTTCAGCCAACTATGGTCGAATTTGAAGGTAAACTTTTTGACCAACCTGTATCTATTTTAATTGATCCCGGGGCTACCTTGAGTTATATTAGCCCCAAGATCGTGGAACAATGTAAATTGCAAGCTATAAAGTTTAAAAGTCCCTGGTTAGTACAACTAGCCATGGGAGAAAAAAGAAGAGTTTTGGCCAAGGTCAATAATTGCCCTCTAATGTTAGTTAACCAATCCATTATGAAATATTTGAATGTATTACCCTTGGGGTCATATGACATCCTTATAGGCATGGACTGGCTGGAAAAACATTGGTCCCTTATTAACTGTAAGACCAAAACCATTAATTTCTGGGATGAGAAAGGAGAAAGGCAAGAAATTCAAGGCATTCAAAAACCTCTGCAAATAAGACTTGTAATAGCTTCCTAATTAGAAAAACGCATTAGAAAGGGCTGCCAGATTTATGCTATACAAGTAGGTTATCCTGACTCTAAGGATAAAATTGTTTCTTTAGAAAACATACGAGTAGTACAAAATTTTCTAGATATTTTCTTTGAGGAAATCTCAGGCCTACCCGCAAAAAGAGACTAGATTTCACCATTGAGTTAATTCTTGGAGGTGCCCCAATCTCCCGAGCCCGTTATCGTATGAGCATACCGAAGCTAACAAAATTAAAAATGCAGCTACAAGGGCTTCTCGATAAAACTTATATTTGCCCTAGTGTGTCCCGTTGGGGAGCTACAGTACTATTTGTTAAGAAAAAATATGGAACATTGCGAATGTGCGTGGATTACCATCAGTTAAAAAAACTGACCATTAAGAATAAGTACCCCCTACCCCGTATAGATGAGTTATTTAATGAGGTAAAGGGTTCAACTGTATTATCAAACATTGACCTCTGCTCAAGCTATCATCAAATCTGGATAGAGGAAGAGAACATAGCAGAAATAACATTCAAAATGCGTTATGGACATTATGAGTTCGTAGTGTTGCCTTTTCGGCTAACTAATGCCCCAGCAACCTTCATGTGTCTCATTAACAATATATTTCATCAATACTTAGACAAACTCGTGTTAATCTTTATTGATGACATATTAATCTACTCTTGGAGCATAGAAGAACATAAGGAGCATCTCCGTATTGTTCTTCAGGTCCTCAGAGAACACCAGTTGTATGCCAAATACAACAAGTGTGACTTCTTTAAGGAGAAAATATAGTACTTGGGACATATCATCACCAAGAACGAGATCGCAATAGATCCAAAGAAAATAAGAACTATCATGGAGTGGTTGGTACCGAAAGATGTAGCTAACATAAGATCACTCATGGGCCTAGCTAGATATTATAGGCAATAAGAACTATCATGGAGTGGCCGGTACCAAAAGATATAGCTGACATAAGATCATTCGTGGGCCTAGCTGGATTTGTGGAAGGTTTTCTAGGGTGGCATATCTTATTACCTCTCTACAAAAGAAAGGAAAAGCCTTTAGGTGGACCCTTGACTATCAAAAGAGCTTTGATCAGCTCAAGCATCTCCTTACCTTTGCACCTATTTTACGGATTGTTGATCCCAATAAATAATACGTAGTTTGCGCATATGCTAGCAAAGAAGGTGTAGGTGGCGTATTAATGCAAGAAGGTAGAGTTGTTGCCTATGAGTCTAGAAAGCTTAAAGAATATGAACAAAGATACTCAGCATATGAATTAGAACTCATAGCAATAATTCATGCCTTGAAGATGTGGCGACATTACCTGATCGGTAAAAAGTTTCTGTAAATGACTGATCATCATAGTCTAACAAACTAATTCAAACAACCCACTTTAAATGCCATACAAACCCATTGGGAAGATTTCCTAGGTGAATTCGATTTTGAAATTAAACATTTGAAGGGGAAGGAAAACTAGGTTGTGGATGCTTTAAGTCAAAAGGTAAACTGTTTATATGATATTTCTTTCAATGAATTACGAACAACTTTCTACGAGAAGATTTGTGAAACAGCTGTGAAAGATTCAATATATAAACATTTATGGTAGCAAGAAATATTTTGAACAACCGTGAACAACAATTAGGATATGAAGTAAATTTAGAAGAAATGTTGATTTATAGGAAATGGTTATATATGCCTAACCTGAAACCACTTAAAAACTTAATTTTAGATGAATATCATAAGATTCCTTATGTGGGCCACCCCGGATACCAGGAAATGATTTCTGCCTTGAGAAAAGAATTTTTTTGGCCTGGTATGAAGAAGTAAGTAGCAAAATATTTAGCCAAATGTCTGGAGTGACAACAAATGAAAGCTGAGCACCAGCAAATGAAAGTTGAGCACCAACACCCACCAAGATTACTCCACCCTCTACCTATCTGGAACGAAAATGGGAAGCCATATCCATCGACTTCATTACTGGACTACCTAAGTCAGAAAAGAAAAACGACTCCATTATGGTGGTAGTGGGAAAGTTGAGCAAATATTCTCATTTCATACCCGTCCAATCAAATTATAAGGTGTACAAATTGCTAATATCTTTATGCAAAACATTTTTAAATTACATGGAATACCCAAAATGATCATTTCTGACCGTGATGTGAAATTTACATCAGCCTTCTAGAAGGCCCTTTTTGAAGGATTGGGCACCCAATTACACTTCAGCACCGCTTATCATCCTCAAATGGATGGACAGACATAGTGGGTAAATCAACTGGTTGAAGACATGTTGTGGACTTATGTGATGCAACAACCATCGAAATAGGAGGACTACCTACACTTGGTGGAATTTTCCTATAACAATAGATACCATACATCATTATAGATGAGTCCCTTCGAAGTGTTATACAGACGTAAGTGCCAGACACCCTTGAGTTGGAGTGTTCCAGAGGACAAGTTGCTGTTAGGCCCAGACATGTTAGAGGATATGGAAGAAATGGTGAGAAAGGTATAGACCAATTCAAAAGCCACTCCAGACTTGCAAAAGAATTTCACTGATCGGAAAATAAGTTTCCAGGAATTTCAAGTAGGAGATCATGTTTACATTCGAGTATGAGCCAAGAAAATCACCTTGCAATGGACCAGATGTGTTAAATTAGCACCCTGATTTTGTGGGTATTTCCAAATTTTAGCTCGAATCAGACCAGTGGCTTACCAGTTTTCTTTATGCAACCACATTCGTGTGCACAATGTTTTTCATGTTTCTCTACTTAAGAAATATGTCAATGATGTTAAAAATGTAATCAATTGGTAAGACATTTATGTAAAATATTCAGTAAGTTTCTTGTTTAAATACAAATTTATTAAACAGGTTGATTGATGACTTAAATTATTTTGTTGTTATGTATTGGTTGAATTGGAAGGCAAGTTCTTGGTCGAATGCCTGTTTATACTAGATCGAAGAGACGTAACACTGCGAAAACGAGTTATCACCCAGGATAAAGTGCAATGGCAACACTATGGGGCATTGGAAGAGGCCACCTGTGAAGATGACCAGTTTATGACGGAGACCATTTCGGGTTTATTTTCAGGGAGAAAGCATTGGGATGATGTTGCATCTTCGGGGGGGGGGGAGAGATGTGATATCCCCAAACCATGTAAATATTTAAATTACTACAGATCAAAGAAAATTTTTACTTTCTGAGTTATAAAAACTATCTTTTGAATTTAATTATTTTTTTAAATAAAACAACATTTATCAGTAATTATATTTTTACTTTTTAATTAGTTAGAAGGACAGTTACTTGTCCCTAAGTGGTTTCTTGAGGATTTAATTCAAGAAGATCAAGAGGATGGGGGTATCTGAGATCAAGAATGGAAAAGAGATGAAGGGAGAAAATCTGTGATGATAGGTCAGACAGACCTTTTGGTGGCTACGTCTGGTTTGGACCAAATAGCAGAACTTCTAGTAATTAAATAAGAAAAGTTCCTAAATTAGGGACAGCTTGGGGGGAGACTGATTGTGACAGTAGTATCAAGGTTGGGAGGCAAAACAGCTAGTAGTAAGGTCTATTGTTGGACTGAATTTGGAAACTAGCGAAATTCCAGATATGTAGAAGATTTTCGCAATAATTAAGTAGGAAATCTGAATTTACAGTTTTCTGGTTAAACTATGCTTATTGATAGTTGAATAAAAACAGGACTAGTATTTTGTTATCTAAACTCTATGCTTGGATACAGTACATATGAATATGTTTGGAAAATGGTAATTAACAAGGGAAAAGCTGAATAATTCAATAGCATACAATCCTTACAGTACGTAATAGAAATACATATATTCTCCATTTTTTCTTGGAACATTTTGTAGTATAATGGAAATAATTCAAATAGGATAGAGTTTGGGCAAGTACACCCTAAAGAGACAAAATTTTAAAAGAATTAAGCAGAGAAATATCTAAGGCCTACGTTATTTATAAAGATCAATAATCAGTATCTAAGGATTATTAACTATGAATCAGAAACTGCCGAAACACTGTAAAGCTTCTCATTTAAGGAGGATCATTTTAGGAATGAAAACACTTGCTTATGAGTTAAAAATTCCATATCTCATTATTAAATAAGCAATAAATAAATTCAAACTAAGTAATAGAAAGATTTCCCATTTTGGAGGAAGGCCAAAAACTCTGAATAAAAGACTGACATTTTTTTTTCTAGCAATCAACTAAATTGAGTAATAAAATCATTGAAAGAAAGAACATAATGATCAGAAAATGCTACAAAGTTTCTTTTTAATTTCTCACTGTAATTTAAGACAATATAATATGCTGTTGTATATAGAAATTAAGAAATTTGGGGTCACGGTCGATGGGTTATAGAACCCCGACTAAGCCACACTCGCACACAAAAAATCCCGCGAACAAACCACACAAGAATAGAACAATCAAAGAAAAAATCACTAATAAACCCTCATTTGCGCAATAGCTCGTATGCATATTAAAACTTCAGAAAAAAATTAGAAACAGGCTAAAGGAGTAGCTTATATAATGTCACCATGCAAAACAAAGCTTGTCTGAGTTCATTAACAATAAATATAAAGGAAAACCATAAAGTCCTCGATTAGGTCAGGCGATAACCCTTCATTAAACAATATACATTATTCATTTGGTAGAGCTGACTGAAAATCCTAAATACATAGGAAATTAGTTATATCGTAGCATCACCTCTTATGAAAACTAATCCTTTGGCTATCAAAGCCTTAAAAGATTAGGCTTAAATAAAATACCCGATGGTTTTGCCTAAGCGATGGTGCCACGGCCAGGATAAGGAGCTGAAACAAGTTTCAAAGCCCCTCCCAAGTATTGGGCAACCTTAACACCATTCCACCTAAAAGAAAATAACAGGATTAGAGAGCTCAACATTAAAGTCAAAACTTACAGTTGACTGAACACACAAAAAGCTTAAGATTTTACAGATCTTAACGAGAGACGAAGTTATGGGTAGAAACCCTCCTCCCTTCGAAATGCTGCCACGAGAAAGACATTTGGTATGTAGGTTTTAACTCCGTACAGAAATTACCTGCATACGAATTCTAAAACATAGAAAATAAACAATGCAAGAGCATAACACATAAAACACATATACACAAAGATTTTCCCCTGGATTCCAAAACTTAGACTACCATCTTAATTTTTCATTATTTTCCTTTCAATGTTACAATACATATTTATACATGCCGAATCATCCAATATCATGGACCGAAAACCATCATGTCCAAAACCATGGACCGAAAAACCATGCACAAAACCATAGGTAGGTCCGCCCAACCTAATATAGGGTCCAAAAACAAAATTTTCTGGGGCGCTGCCTTGGACCCCATAGAGTGGGGTTACCTGCACCCCTCAAACCCCCTGTGAAATCCCCCTCCCTTGCCCCGCTACGCAATCGACGCAACGAAAGGGGGGCTCCACCCCCCTTCTAACACCCCGGTTAACTGCATCAGCTAGTCGTGGAAAGAATATAACACAACCCAACATGGTACCTGTCAAGAGAACCAGCATCTAATAAAGACACACATGAATTCTCATACAAAATGACCGAACATCCAGCAAAGGATCAGAGACAAAAAACCAACGATATTTCAATGCGAAAACCCTCCTCTAAGTAGTGGAAGCCCTCGTCGAAATGGAAGAAAGACATCAAACGTGAGAGGAATAGAAGTTGGAGACTCCTCCCTGCCGTCTAATCGCATCGATGATCAAGGACCATTGATGGGGAGCTCCCTCGAGGAATGTCAATATCGTAGTACTGTAGGTGTAAATACACCACACCTCAACCAAATCCCATAGCTACACCATTAACGGTGCAGGTGTGCAGCACTGTTGGGAGTCATAATCATCGCAACTAAGTCATCAACATTAATAAATGACTTTTGTCCGCATAGGGATATGGTATGTTGGAAATATTCATTAGATTGTTGGATTAAACTAAACCAAGCTTGAATGTTAAACCACTCTAATAATACTTACATTAATGATGAGTCAATATATATGTAGTCGAATCATTATGTTGGTATATTATAAAGATGAGTTTTAAATTAAGAGTTGACTGATAGTTAAAGGTATTAGTATAGTTTTAGAAATCATATGAGAGTGCCTTTATATGGGCGAATATAAATTGTATTGGAAATAATGTTTACAGTGAAGTGGTACAATTGTCCTGTGATATTATGTTATTAATTTTTTTATTTATTTATATAGATAGAACAGGTAGATTTGTGACATCCTCTCTCTCTTCCTTCCTCTCTCTCCCAGTCTCTCCCACCTCCATGTCTATTTGCCCCACTCTATTCCTCCTCCATATCATTCTCTATCTTCAATATGATCCCATTCTATTGTATTTAAGAAAGTATCTAAATTAAAAATTATATAATTGGTTGTAAAATATTAAACATATATTTTGGATCAATCACATCAAATAAAATACAATAATAAAAAACTTAAAACAATCATGCACTATCTTTCCTCTATCATTATTAGTCACTTTGTTTTCTTTCTTGGTTTGGATCTTTGGTTAAAATGCATGTGTCCTGAATTTAATCTCTATGGGCATATTTTTAGTACTTGTGAGGATGGAGGGTTTAGATATACCTCAAAATTAATTATAACATTTTTTCTTTTAGATTTAATTAAAAAATGTTATAAAAATAAAATAAAATAAAGTATTTGTAAAATATTTTAATTTTGAAATAAGTTATGGTATCTCGGCATGTGGTATTTATAAGCCATGGTATGGGCCATGGTATTGTAACAAAATAATTAAAAGCCTAGATCTGTAACATAATAATCAAACTCATTGATGGACCATGGTAAGGATAAACCATGGTATTATGATTTTCTTCCCTCCTCCCTCTCTCCCTCCCGCTTTCTATAATTTATATGGTAAAATAGATGTTAATTTATAAGTACTATTTATATGTTATATATTTTAACTTGATATGTATACTGTACTTTCTTTTATCTAAAAAATTGTTCATAATTTTATTAATAAAAGACAAAGTTACAATATAAAAAAATGAATTTAGAAAATATCTCATGCTCACCCATCCACCCTAAAGTGGGTGTAGAGGGCCTTTGAGCGCAAAGATTAATATACTGTAATGTAAACATTTTAATTAGGTCAAAATAAAATAAAGTAAAGTAAAGTAAAATCAAAATAACCTTAAAAATAAAATAAAAATAAAAATAAAAATGGCCCATGGTATTGAGAACTAATGGTAAATAAAAAGATTAATGTAACGTAATGTAAACATTTTAATTCAGTCAAAATAAAATTAAAAATAAAAGAAAATCAAAGTAAAATTAAAATTAAAATGACCCATGGTATTGAGTTATGGTATTGAGAACCCATAGTATTGAGCCATGGTATTCATGTGGAATATAGCATATTTAAAGGGAGAGATTAAAGCAACATAGATTCATTTGGACCATTGATCTACCAAGGGCTAGAGGTACCAAATTTCTTGATATATATTTTTTTGGAGTAAAAAGAGATTTGATCCCTTGGTAAATAGAGAATTTAAATAAAATAAACTGATAAACAAAATTAAGTAAATTTTTATACTTCATTAAATTTATGGTAATTAGTGTTTATATATATATCTATTATATTTTAGTATCGCTAAAATAGTGAAAATAATGTCTATTATATTTTAGTATTGCTAAAATAGTGAAAATAATGTCAAAAGTTATATCGGTACACTTCGAATTCGGATTTAGGCATAGTTGTGGAGTTATATATGCAATATTTTCAGAATTTTTTAACCTTACTATTGTGGACAATTTTCTAAAAATCACCCTTTTCTTGGTTTTAGTATAACTCTGCAATCTATAAATGTGTTGCAAGTCTGATGAAATCTGCACAACCGTCCTTCCGTAAAATATTTAATAGTGCAGAAAATATTATGAGAGTCTGTTTGCAGTGGCGGTTCGTTAGATCTATGGTGTATGTTGCTATTAGCATATTTAAATTTATGAACATGGCATGGACCTACTGAGGAAGATAGATGTCACTCGAAAGTCTCGCAAGCCCTTGGAAGAAACATGAACCACCATGACAAAGACAAATGTGTAAATGAAGGGAGTCCAAAAGATTAAGATCTCATTACGTCTATAGATCTGCTTCATGTTTTTTGTTTTTTATTCATATGTATATTTAAATTTTCTGGTGCATTTTGATAAGACGCTTTGTCTTATAAAAGTTAATATTATATAAAAAATAAATAATTTGAATTTTATTTTTTTAATTATCATTTAACTATAATTTTTAATATGTATGGATATAATATTTTCAAAGATTCTGATTAATTCTGATTTTATTTAGAATAGTTTACTAATATTAATATAGTTATGGCAAAAACACATCGCCAGTTGTCCGTCCTCCGTCCTCCGCGCTCAGCTGGGAATACTGCTAACAAAACTTGTTGAAAGAAATATGAGGATGACATGCAGACATCGTTTGCCTCCAAGAAATCCAACAACCATTTTTAAACTAGCCAAACAACCCTCTCTATCCTTTTCTTTAAAGTTCTGGATGGAAAATATTAGAAAAATCGTTGTGTTGGACTTGCTAGAGGAAAATGATGTCAACATGGCATTCTGATATTTCTTTGAGCAAGTTCTCTTGGCACTATTCCCACCTGAGCACGAAAGAGAGACCAGCCCAGCTTAGCATTTTTAGCCTGAGTGATCTTCTATGAGCATTCTTTACCGTACTAGCTTGCTTTCTTCCTTATACGAGCTTTATTATAAGCCTTATGAACCAAACGAGCTTTGTTATAAGCCTTATGAACCAACTTTTGTTAGCATCGTGTTATTCTTTTACATTAAAGAAATATAACTACACGTTCTATCAATTAAAAAAACCATGATTTTATTGGCTCTATTATACAAAATCTTAATTTTATTGGTTTTGTAAATATTATTATTCAAGTATAGCAGTTACTTGAAATTATGGTTTTTACATTGGTCTCTATCTGTCTCTTTATCTTGTTTTAATGAGTAATAATTACGGGTAATGAACAACACTTGTTAATTCCAAATTTTTCTAATGATAAACCACACTAATTAATTTGAAATTTTTCTTAATTCATTATGAATCACAAAAAACTACATTCAAAAACATTAACATGATTTAAACTTTATTACCAATAAAACATACACAATCATTATACCATAATTTATATTATTTAAAAAAACTAATATATATATAATTACATATCTAAACAAGTAAATACGCAATTTCTCTACTTCATGTCTAATTTTTCAACCAGAACTCTATGACATTCTTGGTTATTCTTGGTTAGGGCTGGAACTTGTAGCAACTACTCAACTTTCACATCACGCACTGTACTGCGAATTCACTAAAGCCTTTACTACAAGTTGCTTTTCGGAATGGGTGGTTTTATCATTTTTAAGTTCGAAAATAAAGAAAATGTCGTCAAAACAATGATTGTATTTTGGCTAACATATTAGAGGTTGTTTGTCTTTTCTTTGTTATGGGTGTCATGCCTAATATGTTTGGTAAATGGACGTGTCTTGTGATTATACTGATATTAAATAGCAATCTTATTTTATTGGCTCTATAAACATAAAATTGTGCTTCTATTTGCTGTATAAATATAACACTGTGTTTTTTAAAATTCAATAAATAAAAATTAGGCATTATACTTTTTACATATATTCAAATATATAATTTTTTTCAACATTTTAAATAATTGAAATGTACAATTATAACATTGAAAATAGAAAAAACTAATTTAAAATTGTTTTAATTATAAATATTGCAAATAAAATTATGTATTGGACCAAAAAGTTTAGTTTTACATTTAACATAGCAAGTAAAATAGCCAGTTTTAAGAAATTTTATATTGATCAATCACAATGAACCATATAAATTCCACATTATCAATTATTTTATGTTTATAATGAAATGGTATATTAAGTATGTGCAAACATTGTTTAAAAATATACACTTGTATTATCAATTGTTAATTGCTCATTAATCAAACCAAAACTTACCTCTAATTTATAAAACATAGTATTAACCTCTACTATTTTGTACCATACAAAATGTTAAGCAGTATAATTTAATGCTTACTCAAAATGCCAATCAAAAAATTCCATCTCGAAATAAAAAATCATTTACTATGATAATTCATGCAAATTTTCACTTTATTAAAATATATGTTTAAATTTCACAAATCTATAAATTTACAGATTATAAATTTATAAATTACATATGCCGAGCGAAGCGGGCGGGGAACTTCGATTACTGGATCTAAAAACAGGATCACGATAGCAGGCGTCCTTTTACAAATTGTAAATTTATAAATTACATATATCACATATTTCTCATATTTCTTTACTCAGACATAATTATTGTATAAATTATAAATTATGGACTTTTGCATATTTCATTAAAACCTATTCAGAAATTTTCTATAAAAGTCTGATTCTATAAAAAGTGATTCAGGAATTTCCTGTAAAAATTTTATTTCATAAAAGGTCATCCAGCATTATCATTTAATTGTAATCGTTTGCCATTTCCTGGATCAAAAGAGGGTTCGAAGAGTAAATGGAATGTTATAATCTCTAATTATGATTAGAAATTTGTGTTAGTATTCCAAAATTAATGACTGAACTTAATATTCAGTGGAACATACTAACTCAAATTTGTGTTGTCTTTTTATATTAATGAATGAATTTAATATTTGAGTTAATTTAGGAAGGCGGAGGAATTGTGAGGACAGTCAAAAGAGGTAGGAATCTCTGTAAAAAAATAAAAAATAAAAAAATAAATTCTTGTAAAGGCAGTGTTTGAATCTTGTTTTTGATGGTGGAAACGGATTCAACACCATCAAAAACTTTAAAGGCACCTAAAATTATGAAGTTTGATAGCTTTTATTTGGATTTACAAAAATCACCGCGATTTTTTTCAAAATATGACGGGAATTTCATAACATTCATGGCAAAAAAGTATAATCTTTAGACTAAGACCTTAATAGTAAGTGCACATTACCGAATTCAAATTGAAGTATTAATTCACAAAGTGAATCAAACACTCACATTTTCGAATTTAAACATGATTTATCATTAGACCATGATTACATGATTTAAAAAATAATATATATATATATATATATATATATATTATTTCTAAAAAGTTAAATACACTATTTTCTATTGATGTGTCTCGAAACAAAGAAATAAAACAAGGATATAGCAAGCACACAACAAACAAACAAAGAACACAAACAACTACCAAACTTGTTAGGCATGATAGCCCAAATGCAAGCATTGTTCTCACATATCATTTTCTTTATTTTCAAACTTAAAAATGACATGACTACCCATTCACAAAAGAAACTTGAAGTAAGGGGCTTCACGGAATTCACAAGGTTGCACGTGATGTTAATGTTGAGTAGTGATGAACAACAAAGAACCACTGCCAACCCTAATCATGAAAGTCCTAGAGTTCTTGTTGAAGAATTAGATATATGAGGTCACTTCGAGGCAAGTCACATACTCCTCATTGAAAAATTTCAAATATTTGAGTAACTTATAAGAAACAAGTTTGAATTTCTAAGATTGAACCTTGGTATCTAATATCCTAAATCTGTGTGAGATCTCTAACACGTGTCTTAGACGAGGAAGTTACCCACCAAATTGGCAATTGGATTGTATAAATGGCCTTTACCTCGCATCCTATCCTAGATCGTTGTCTTAACAGATCCCATATAGCCTTTACCATGCATGACAATGGAACAATGACGATATGCGCAAAGAGAATTTGACCAGAAATTTCCTATATAAAATATGGTTAAGAATATTAATTGTGTTACGTTTTTTTCTCTCTCTCTATATTTTTTTGCGCATATTCTCCATATATAATGCATAAGAGAGATGACATTTAAAAAATGTTTACATGTATGCTTTTTTACATTATGTCTACACATCTCCCCCAAATTGGGGTGTAGAGTACTTTTTGGTACAATTATATGTATTTTTAAAATTTAAGTAATAAGCAATGTGTGTATTGAAATTAGTAGGGTATTAAAAAACCACTTAATTAAGTATTTTATTTTATTTATTTATTTATTTATCTTGTATTCAAAGTTGTGAGTTTTGAACTAACAATTATTATACAAGAAATGTCTTAGCATTTTACCTTTTTTTCAATTGTTCTACGACCTATGGACCATACATTATTATAGTGTTAGAAGAACACAAAATTATTATGAAATTATATTTGACATAAAACATATGGTTTGCACAAGCAAGAAAAGTAGTGACTACATGGAGGACGCATTATCAAGGATTGAGACAAATGTCGTTCAAGTACCCCTAGAAGGTTTTTGACCCCAATTCCCTAAACTAGGTCCCATTGTTAAAACAACTCCTATGAGCTCATTTCTCAAAAAAAAAATCCATGGAAGCATTGAGATGGATGAAAACCAAATCCAATCTAGATCACTCCATACGCCCAACCTCCTCTAGGCCTTTTAATGGAACAAAATGTCTTGACCTAACCTCCAAGATTACTTTATGGAGATGGCAATATCAAAATTCCTCTTCTTTCAACCACCCTAAAAATATTTTACGGGGTCACTATTGTATTTAGCTCATGGAGAGATTTCTAACGATATAAATTTCATCGAAATCCAAGGTCTGGACAAAGAGTCATGCCCATCTGAAGATTCACCTTCAAAGCTTATATTAACATCTCAACCATTGATATGTGGCAACCTTTTTCATATTCATCACTATAATACAATGCTTCATCAACATTATGTGTCATTCCTTGCCTGCATTTCATCACACATCTATTTGTCACTGACATTCGGATCTCAAATATTGATAAATCCCCATTATAATGAATTTTTTGAATTTCTTGTAATCTAGATTTAACATATTTCGAGTCCATTTATATATGAGAAAATGCTTGGTCAACTAGGAAAAAGTCACCTTTAAATGAAATTATGGATTTATGCTAACCAAAACCTTCATCATCCATGTCACATCCATGGGCCATACATCTAGCCTACACCTCAACATCACTATGTCACTTTGATCCATGTCACCTCAAGCCTCATCATCTCGAGTCAACACAACCAAATCTCTAGTAATTGGGAATATCTCAGTTTTTAAATTGTCTCAATTCACAAACTCTAGATTTCTGGCCTTTAAGATTCCACATCACTTTCCATGATAAGTGACACATAAAACACCATGTCAAATCCTCCGTACAACCATGCCACATTGGTGTTCCATGTTGACTGCCATGAGAACAATATCTCAAAATACCACATCACCCAAAACTATCCTGCATACCACATCAGTGTCACACGTCATCTTGCCACGTTAATACTTACTTGCTCATAGGGTCTCACAATTCTAACATGGACTCCCTATAACCTCCACATCGGATACTATGCTGGCATCTAGATCTGAGTTTTTCAATAAATCCCTCCTTTCATTTTTTTTCTTGATATTCAGACATATACTCCTTGACCAAGTCTGGCTGTCCATCTCCAGCACTTAGCAAAATCTAGTGTCAATCTACAGCACTTGATAGATAAAGGATCCTTCCTTCTACTGACTCTTGGTTCCATCATTTGTGGGTTTTTTCATCTAGCATCCTCTATTGTGGAAAAATCCAGTTATGAAGTTATTTGAAATGTCTATACTTTTAGATATCCATGTTTATTGCTCGTTTCTTCAATTTTTTAGCAATATACTAAATAAAATGCATATTACATCAAATAAAATATGCCAATATATCCATGTTGGCCATTTTCAACATTATAAGTCTTAATTACAATTGCAAAACCTTGGGTTGTAAGAAGGGGTGTTACACAATCACATAAAAGTGTCAAAGGCATCTAATGATAGTTTTGTTCTTCTTACATTCTTTATAATATTTTTTCTTAGGAATCCTCTCTCACATGCAATTGTGTTTGCAATAATATGCAATAACTTTGACATGTATGAAAATTTTGTATGTAATTCTATCAAGCAAAAGATCCTCCAAGCATTGTTTTTGGATGATCCCTTACAATTAACATGAAGAGAATCAATAAATGCATACAACTCTTTTATACAAGAACCAAAATCAAATATTGTTGTGTTTTCTTCTCTCTCACATAATGTGTGTTGCAGGTGTTGAAAACTTTTTCCAATCCATCTCTTTGAATTCTCTTCTCTTCCACCTATATCCTATAAATAATGACAACAGATAAATAATCTTATAGGGTTGGAAAAAGAAATATCAGGGAATATCCCTTCAAACTCTCTACGAATGCCTTAACATATTCTTTTGCATGTTGTTTGCAATTCTTGAGTGAACCATCTATGAAAGATCTCTGTGATTGTTTTTTTGTATCAACATAATCATTACATGCATGTGGAATTCCTACAAATCAAAATTCATGCTTATGAACAAGTCCCTCTCTATTACAAATTTCCAGATATCCAGATTTAGAGTTACCTAAAAAATTAGATCAGTAACACGAGCCATTTGCGAATGTGTCACTTCTTAAAAACCATGTTTTCGAATTTTTTTTATAATAGCGTATATGCTTTCCCTAAACAGGGAACATCAACATAATCCTCATGGAATTTATTATTTAACTCGTTTAGTTCTGAAATTGTGAAGCATATGTAAGAAAATTTGAACTAAAAAAAACCTTGCTTTATCATACCATGGGACATTCCTTTCATCATTTCAAAGTTAGTGTGGAAGGCATCAATACAACAACACTTTCAATTATTTGTCCTTATGAAAGCCATTTAAATCCATGGATTTGAAGATTTTGAAGAGTTTCAAGTTACATAATTTCTTTTATACCAATAAGTTGACTATTTCTTTTAGTAGAATTTTGCACCGATGAATATATCTTGTTTTCCAATGTGTTAACAAATAATAGTTCATTTATTATTTTAGAAATATATGAAACGACCAAAGATTCATGATGAACAATGCAATGAATATCTATAAGCCATGTACATCAATTTTCAGAAAAGTAACAAAGTCATTTTGATTTCTAATCATTGATGAAGCACTATCTATGGAAATCATTATCAATCTTTCATTTATAAGGCCTCTTGCTTCATTTAAATCATTATTTACATCATATGTTGTTTTCCCTCTTCAATTGCAAACATTTATGGGCTTTAAAATTTGTAAAATTGGAAGCCCCAACCCTTTTGAATATAGAAATGTGGCATACACCACAAGACATTTCTCTAAGATATGATTTGTACTTTCATCAAGAATTAGTAACAAAGGGGGAAATCAAACATTTGTGTAGTTATAACCTCTCTTCACGATGATCAAATATAACAAAAAGGAAATATTTTAAAGCCATTTCATTTTTATATAATGTGTAGCCTTTATTTTTTGACATGTTTGGCAGTTGTAGGGACCTTACAAATGAGAAAAGAGATCCACATTTTGACAGAGATAAGTCTTTCTGCACAATCCAATAAACTAATTTCATAGTTGTGATGATTATTTCCTTGTTTGCATAATCAATGCATGCTATTTTTTGTAATGGGTTTTGCTTTTCTTTCATTTCCATATAACAATGGATATTTTAACTAGCATGAACAACTAGTGAATCGTGTTATAAGGTAGACAAACCAATGTCAACTCCCCATGATCGAGCTGCTTTATGTGTTTCATAGTATATGTTTCATAGTATATGCATTTCATCATTGTTTTTCCATCATGATTTTCATCTCTCAACCACTTATACTTAATTTTCCATTCTTCGTGAATCTCTGATTTTTTTTTTTTTTTTTTTTTTTTCTTTTGAGTGCTAGTTTATGCTCCTTAAAATTCTTCAACACATTCTTCATTAGCCCCATATATTTAAATCATTATTTAAATCAAGATTATGCTTCTCTGTACTCGGTGACCAAAATTGTGATGTGTTAGACCATTCAGAAAGACCTTTTGATTGAATATTTATTAATTTTCCTTTCCTTATAACACATGGGTGGAAATTCAATGGTAGAATTCGACGAAATGAATAAAATCAGAAAAACTGTCGGAAGATAATCAAATTTTTTTTAATCTCAATGGTCTTCGAATAACCAACGAGAGTTCCTTTGCGAATGAATATCTGAAGAATGCAAGGGAATTGTTGTATAACAATCAATTCCACCAATAATGACTTTTTTTCCTTGGACAACATCTAATTTGGGACCACTTTACGTTAGATTTAACTAATTATAATAAATATAAGATTAATATTATAATTATATATAATATTATTAATATTAATATCAATCATATATATATATATATATAGAGAGAGAGAGAGAGAGAGAGAGAGAGAGAGAGAGAGAGAGAGAGAGAGAGAGAGAGAGAGAGAGAGAGAGAGAGAGAGAGAGAGAGAGAGTCTCGAATATCATATAACTTCGACATAGTTGTTATATTACTTATGATTATTATCAAAGGTTGTAGGGCTATCTTGAGGTTAATTTTTGAAGAAAATCATCGTTGAAAATTTGGTGAAGAAAAATGTCACATAACATTCCTCAAGGATGTCAAGGAGACCTTGGATTGACATCAGGGACTTTAGAGGATAAAAAATTTTATTGCCCATGTAAAATATGCAAGGGCTTGAAGATAAGGAGACTTCTAATAACAACAATTAAAAGACATTGGTGAGACGACGCACATGTTGAAGGTGAGCATGAATATCATCCATTAGTAAGTTATTCATTATATGTCTTTGTATTGTAGATCTTTTTTGTAAATGTTTATATGTATATTGTGTTTTATATTGTATGTTTTTGTATTATAAAGTGTATTGTATTTCTATTGTAAATGTTTATATTCTTTTGGGAGATATTTGACCTATCTTGTCATCTTGATGTGGAGAAATATTATTTGACTATTATGGTGAGGGTCGATTAAGGGATTAGTTCGAGTTAAGTGTTAATTAGTTCATGTGTTTAGGAGTTAGGGGTTAGGGGTTAAGGACTAAGGGGAATGGGGTTAATGTGTTAGGGTGTTAATGTATGTTTAAGGGGTTAATTAGCACCTAGAGGATTTAGACATTAATGGGTTTTTAGGGAGTATTATTAATAAAATTTTAAAGTATATTATGCATATTTAGAACATTGACATAGTGAATAAAATGTTATAGGAAATATTAAAATAATTATATAATATGTTGTAATAAACTTTTATAAGACAAAATATAAAAATATAAATATCATTAAATAAATAATTAAATAAAAATTTGATTAAAAATAAAATTATTATTAAGAAATATGATTGGATGACAATAAAATGAGTTCATTTTATTAAGTTAGGTAAGATGATAATTAATAAAAAACCAATTTATTATATAGTTATAATAAATTTCTTTCATAATTAATAAAAAACAAATTTATCTCCTTTTGTGATAAGTAAAGGGTCTCATTTGTTGTAAATTGTGAGAAAACTTGAAGTAATATTAAAGATATAATAGTTTTAGGAAAATAGTAGATTAATGAAATATTTGATAAATCATTAATGGTTATTTTTTCCAAAATTTTCTTACTTATTATCACTCATGCAAGGTAGAAAATTCCATTTTGAATATCCTTTGAAGCAGGCGCGATGTTTTTATTCTATAACATTCACTTACCACTATGTACAAAGGAGTGAGTTTTTGACATTTTAGTCAAATAAATTTAGTTAAAAATAAATAATACCCCATTTTGGTAGAAGAAGAGATTGACATCGTGCTAAAAATTGTTTCCTATGAAAAATGTATTTAGTGGGTTCCCTACCACTTTCCTAAAGAAAAAACGGGGATCGATTCCAATTTTCTTATATAGGTTATTGATTTCAAATTTTATAAGTGAAACATATGATGAAAATACAAAATAAAATGCAACTAATAAGTTAGATGAAAAAACATATTGTTTCCTTGACTTTGAGAAGCTAACCTAGAAAATATGAGACCCACCTATTTAGGAGAAATGATGAAAAAAAAAAGAAATTACGAATAGAAGGGTATAGAAACAATAATTAGAGACAAATACAAGACCAAACAATAAAGAATGAGAAAAGGTTGTCTTCCTCTTGTACATTCCTAGGCCCATCTAGCCACCAACTAATTTTAGTAGTAACTTTCATTGTGAGAATACCTTTCATATAAGATTAAAAGTCCACATCCTCTTTAGAAATATTTTTTTTAATTAAAAAATGACTAAAAACTATTTGAGAGGAGTTGGGGATCAAATACATTTTGTGTCCTTTACCCTCTCATTCTCTTATCTTATGGAAGCCATTATGATCAATATTATATTATTTACCTTGAGGTTTTCCTTCTTGAACTTGATTGGTATTGGATGGATTCATTAGTATTATTGTTTGAGTCTTTCACTTTGAGTACATTTATAAATGTAATGGAAGAAAATTGTTTAATGATTGTTAGGTGATTGTTCCTAAATTGTTTCAACACAATCTTAAACATGTTGCTAAATTTCAGAAGCTTCGTGATAGCAATGATTTTTTCTATTTGTTTCTTGCTCTCACCCAAGGTCATGGATGCTCACTCATCCTCTTAAAACATCTCATCTCTAACTAAAATCAAGAAATAATATAATGGAATTATAATAATGAATGCAAAATAAGATCAATATGTATTTTATTATGGTTGTGACTATATATCTCAGAAAGTGTCTCTCTTTCTACATGTCAAGAAAAGTAACATCTTTCCTAGATCTTTTCAACATATTCTTAAATATCTCGATCAATTGCACAAGCAACATCATTGATCTGTTGTCTTTGTTTCTCATTCTCACCTAATTAGTTATCTTTTTCTTTCTCTTTGTTGTGTTTTTCTTCATATATTATATTTGTAAACATTTGTATCGACGTTTAAATATTTGGTATATATACTAATATTACTTTATTGATTGTAATTGTATAGTATGAGCCCCTTAGGGCATTGCTCGATGACAAAGAGGTGGTTGTAGTACAAGTTCTTGTTAAAGAACATGGAGCAAATATTGAGGATCAAGCTAATGATCCTATGGAAGAAGATAATGATGTTGATAACACAGTTGAAGAAGATGGGACAAATAGATTGATCCAGGAGACATTTAATAATGTTGGAATGGATGATGATGGCAACCAGTATGATGGTCATGATTTTGATAAACTAATACTTGAGAGGGAAACAAAACCTCTTTACTAAGGCTGAAAAACATCTCTTCTCCTTGTTGTATTATTGTTGGTCAATTTAAAGGTGGTGAATGGCTTGTCAAACACATGTGACACAACTCCTAAGGTATGTAATATATTTTTTGACATTTAGTACTATATACATGATAAAGAAATAAATTTTCCTTCAATTTTAATGTTATTACATTGATCCCCCGGATGCGGGTGATGACCTGTCAAGGGGGGACGTGCCACATGTCCAGCATGTGCCGCCCCGTGGTAACCTTAATGAGCCTGGTTCGATCGCCATCACAGTATAATGGTTAAGCAGAGAAGCAAAGGGCATTCAATGCAAGGCAGAGGTTCTCGATGGTGGCGCAGAGTGCAGTTAATGCTCGGATGCAGAGAGGGAATGGCACACGTTATCAACAGAGGATGTGGGTGCATTGGCAGGTTAAAGTTAGACGGGTGCGAGAGCAGAGAGGCTGCGAGGTGGTGGATGTTAGGCCTCTTGCTGCAATTCAAGCTGTGGTCGGCCGCTGCAATTCAGGTTGTAGCCGGAAGCAGAGGAGGCAATTCGAGGGGTTTCTGGTTCAATTGGATGCGAGAAGGGCTAACTCGCGTGAAGCAGGAGGGTGCTCAGAAATCGTTCCATTGGTGTGGGCATACGCGGGTGGCAACGAAGAAAACATGGTCAAATTACGGGAGCGACAGCCCAGCAGACGAGGACCAGGGAGAGGATCCTCTTCTCGAACCCCTGCAGCAGACGAGCATCACCATTGTTGTTGCTGCTACTGTCATAGGCGGGCAAGAGCCACACAGCTCCCATGTGGGCAATTCTTGGAGGTCGGTAGCTCAAGCGAGGGAGGGCCATTGCTTCCGGCATTTGGCTCGGTGGTGTTCACTTTGGGTAGCTCAATGGACAAAGCAGGAGTCAAAGCCCACATTTCTGTTCTCTTTACAAAAATCCCTGAAGATTCTGGAGCCGGAAATCCTCTGGGCACGATGGAGCAACCTCCAGAAGGCTCGAGTAAGGACGCGATGGAGAAGCCTCCAGGAAGTTCCGGTAAGGACAGCCCTGTTAAGGAAACTCCTGAGGTGCTGCCACCGAATGAGGCAGGCAATTTGGGGGAGGAGACTATGCAACGCACCTCACCCCCATTGGGGCCAGCACCTCTGGGCATTGATGAGGACAAGTGGAAAGCGATGTGGGAAGGAGTCCCTGAGGGACGGGGATGGTGCTACGTGGTGGAAGACCCAAGCCTCTGCGAGGACCAGGACACTGAGCCTCGACTCCATTCGGTTCCTCCTCTCTCAGCTAGAAACCAGGACTAATGCTTCTGCGGGTATGTCGGTTCCGGATTTCACTATGCTTAGTGGTTGGCAGCTTCTGAGTCTGTCTTTCTGGTTTATGTATGTCGAGTCTAGTCTCAATTCTCTTTACTGTTGGGTTCAGTTAGTGTATGTCGGAAGCCCTTGCGTGGGCGGTCTTGGGTCTGTTCAGCGTAATGAGGTCCCTTAGCATGCTGACTCTCACATCCTTTGGGCCTCCAGTAGCAAATAGATTTTGGAGGGTCTCTGTTAGTCTGGAAGGTAATTTTGGAAGGTCTGTAGGTGCTGCCCCTGCGAGGGAGCTTTTTGTCTCAAGGTTAAACTATCCACGGTGCAACTGCTGGCCCTGGAATGCCTGTCTCACTGTCTGTAATGTTTATTTGTAAATATAATATAATAGCCTAGATAGTCTTTTAACGATAAAAAAAAAAAATGTTATTACATTGATCATCATTTAATTAATTTATAACATTTGGATGCAATATGTATGATTAATATTGTTTAGTACACTAATGATTACTACTATTTTTTGTGTTGTAGATTGTTAGGGGAATTTGTGTTACCATCGTCAAATATTTTTCCTTGTACGTACCAAATTGTTCATGTGCTCTTGTCATATGCATTGTGGCTCCAATGTCTAGCATCCATGCACCCATTGGTAATGTGCTTAAGGTAAGGCAGAAAATAAATACAAATTTAATGTCAAACTTCCTAGAAAACTCCTCCTGACTTTTCTCCAATGTAGTTATAGCTAAGTGTAATCTCTTTCTCCCTTTCTCTATGGATAATGTGAAGCATAGTTTCCCATCTAGGATAGGAAAAACATTTGACCCTAGTTAATTCCTTCTTGGGTTGTGAGGTTGAATCCTCACCCTTTCTATTTGAACATTTATTCTTTGTTGTCGAGCTAGAAAGAGAAATAATCTCATCATCCCCACTTATGTTTTCCTCCAAATAATTCTTTATCGTGAATCCCCTTCTAAGTGAAGTCATCCCATAGTCTATTCCAATTTGGTAGTTTTTCTTATTCTAGAACACCTATCACAAAGGTATCCCAAGGTTTTCAGAACTTGTTCAGGGATATCGTTATAATTAGCTCATATGGGATAGTTACCCTAATAGTTCCAAGCTCATATCAATATTTTTTAATCCTAGTGAGGTATGATGCCACGATGTACGATTAAGTCATCTTGATTTTCTTGAGCTTCTTTTCCAACACCATTTTCTAATTGTAGTTGTCACTTTGATACAGGTTCATCAAAGCGGCCCACATCAAATGGGTGTTATTCTTCCTTGATATGTGAGGGATCGCATTATCCTTCACACCATCGATGGAAATACTTCTAGCTTTTATATCTTTCGATATGTGGGATTCCAGAGCTATAACTTCTAACAGAGTTGTAATCTAGGTGTTGATAAAATCCCATAGGTCATTCTTCATAGAAACCATTGTTATGCACTCCTTGTGATGTAGGAAATGTTCCCTCTGTGGATAGAGGCAACCCCTCTAGCCCTAGAGTGGGTCTACTCACAACAAAACAAAACAACAACTAATTTCCTTAAACAGACATCGTTGAAAGAGCCTACCTCAAATCGGTGTTCAATGGAGCTTTAGTTGCACCACATGAGCTATCGTTCCTTCTCCTCAATGAGAAATTAACTTGAAACAACACAAGAGAACAACAAAACGCGTAATCGAGAACAAAAATGATCTATTTACTTACAGAGTCAAGGAACCATAATCTATCAAGTACATTTTACACAAGAAATGGGAAATCATCATTGATTGTATTAAAATGAATCAAAAGCAAAGCTTACAACTGAGCCTTGACATCACAAGCCTTCTCGAAGGGTCTAGTCGGTATGTTTCTTCAAGCATTCACTCTCAAAAGGGTCTCCCAATGGATGATAACTCTCTCTCTCACTCATAAGCTCTAGTACAAAGCTAAGGCAATCCACAACCAATTGCTAAACTATCAGCAATCCACACTGCAAGCTCACACCAAAGCTAGCTAATTTGCTTCAATCCAAAAACCAAGAACTAGTTGATCGTAGCAATGGGAAGTGTTTTTATAGGAGGAGGAGCCTCCATGAAATGAGGGAGAGGGAGGTTTCTCAAAAGGTGGAACTACCATCCCAGAGGAGGAAAAGCGAACTCCTTTAACCCAACAACTAGCTCTAGAATCACCCAGAAGCATTCTGTTTGAACTAATTCGCCTTATCTAGATTGTCGCAAGTCATACACTAGGACTCAGTGACGATGTCGCAAGGAAACAGTGTATTTAAACAAATTGTCGCAAGAAATATTTTGAGGACTTGCGATGAGCCCTAAAATCTGACCGTCGCAGAGAATAGATGTACCCCTACGATAACGAAGCAACATTATAGTTCAATGTAGAGAATCATCGCAGGAAGAAAGAGGTTCACTTGCGATGATGCAGAAACATAGGTAAAAAGGGTCAATCTTCAGTAGTAGAGAGCACTTGTTTAATCTTCTTGAATGAGCGGGAAGATATGGACATGTTTATTTGATGTATGAAACAACGGAGATGTCGCTCGGGGACTAAAGAATGAAGCTCGAGAGAGTGGGAGGGGTGAAATGCTTTATGAGATCATAACCGAACTGGAACACCATCGCGGAAAACCTACAGGTGCAAGTACATATGATATCTCTGATAGTGAAAAACATGTAGTCTAGGCATGGGCATAGCCATCCAAAAGACATATGATACTTGGTCTGTGGTATGGACGCAGTCACCCAGTTGATAAGACCATTTAGAAAGATAGAGGTATGGTCGCAACCATCCAGAAAGACTTAGGTATGGTCACAGCCATCCAATCAAAGAGTCATGTATGTAGTCACAAACCAATCCACGCAACCAAAACATATGTAAACTTAGTCTAGGGTCTTGAATCCCAACCGATAATAGTACAATTTTGAACATGCGAATCAATGTGTTGAAGTCGAGCATGGTAGAAAATCGCTTGATTACCGGTCGATGATGTAAACCGTTAACAAGTGCGAGAGAGACCACCAGTGATGTCAATGGTTCTCAAGGTACTGCCAGTACAATCCATAAGGTGTGAAGAATGAGCTGGAGTCGAACACTCATGGAATCACCCGATTGAAGACCAATTATGCAAGTCTGTCGTTGAGCATGAAGAACTTGCCATTGAGGCATGTAAGCTCCAAGGTACCAAAAGGAATCTCTAGATCAACTCCCTGGATAATGAGTTGGTGTCGACAGGAAGCGATCCATCACAGGAGGGCCATAATGTTTCCCTCATCAACGAAACGAGACAAGGAACAAGATGAGTATGGATGAAATAGAGAAATACAAGAGGAGGTAAGGGTGCAAACTGTAGAAGAATTATACTCTTGAACATACCAGTGACACAACTTCGAAAGGCGGCAGCATTTTGGTACCAAGGGATCAAAGATATGATGAAGACAACAAGGATCAAATGGAATGAGGCAAAATGATAAACCCAAACCCCGAAAGGCCAATGACGATGTGAGGATGTCCCAAACCTGGCAAGAAGCAAAAGTGTCTATGTTCAAGAATGACTAGCTGCTGTAAGTAACCGATGAAGATTTCCAAATTTTTCCCTCACCATTGCTGGCGAGTACCCCAATTATTTTTGAAAAACAAGCTTGAAGGGGATAGCATATGCTTATGGTATAAGTTTGTCCTTCAGACAAATCCAACCTAGTAAAATTTTAATGAGCCCTAGGGAGGAGAAGCCCGGGTCTCATCATGGCGATGAGTCCAATGTCGTCAAGGTTTAACAAGTCTGAGAAAGGTAAAACTCGAAGTCCTTTTCATATTTAGAGATTTTTAAAAAGACACAGAAAAGAAAACTCTAGGGGGGTCTCTTTTCATAAGTTTGTGTCCCTCAAGCCCGAAAAGGTAGAAAACAATAATTGAGAGAACTGCTTGACCATTTCGATCAAAGAGTACTTTTCATTACTAGTGTCCCCAATCCAAAAAAGTAGAAAAGAGATCAGAGACACGACGTTTCATAACCAAAAACGAGCCTGAAATGACAAAAGCCCGACCATATTTTTGCTTTTAAACGGTCAAAAAAGAGCTGAAAGCGGACTGCCATTTTTATTCTCTTTTAACGAGTCAAAAAGGGAAAAATACTCAGCAATATTTTCATCTTTTATGAGTCAGTAAAAAGAGCTTAAAGTTGACTCGTCCTAGAGGAACGAGTGGTATAAAGGGTGGTAACTAGTTCTGGCAATGGTGGAACTACTTAAAACATGTAATGGTCAAGACGCTGGCTAATAAAACCACTCATTGCTGTGGTCCCTCAGGAAATGGCAAACAACCAAGTGAAAGCATACGATCGACCAAAGAGATGGTGGCAATGGAATGAAACAACCAAGGCTCATCTAGCAGAAATGAGCAGATAAAAACAGCAATCACGAGATGTAAATTGGGTATGGATTCATTTTTACACAAGTTTGAACCATGGATAACTCTGCTTCGATTTGGTTTCATGTTTATACAAGCTTGAAATGAAAAACTATGCTTGTTATAAGTTTGCATGCCCCTAGCATAGTGACACAAATCGAGGTACATGAACCCCAAACTTCATTGCATTCAACGAGGTGGATGGAATGAAGGTTCACTTTCAAAATCTGGGAAAGAATCGACTCAGATTTTATGAGATCTTAATCAAAGACTCGATTTGGAAAAGGGAGTTATTTCATTCTTTAATGAGGTTGACACAGTAAAAGAACTATCCTCAAGACTCCTTGATTCATTTTTTAACAAGCTTGACTCAAGATCGGGAACCATGCTCATCATGCCTTGGTGCATTTTTTAACGAGGTTGGCATAGTAACAAACTATCCTCGGAATGGTTGTTCATGGACCATATGATAACATAACCCCCAAGAGGTATTCGCTGGAAGGAAGAACCATGCTCTGGGAAGAGTACGTGTCATGAGGCACTAACGACAGATCAGGTTCCAATGCCCCTAGTACATGATGTACAAGACCATCAGCATGATCATTAACAGATGTGAAGATGAAACATGTAGCCACATAATTGACCTGTGGCAGGGAAGGCACTGCTTGCGAGTAAGAACTGATATGGGATGATGGTTGTACAGGAGGCACTGGGTGACTAAAGAACGACTATTGATCGATGGTCACCATTCTTCCATCGTGTGGAAAATAGACCACATGGAAAAGTGAAGAAACAAGAGCCCCCATAGCATAAATATAGTCATGACCAAGGAGAACACTAGAATCTAAAGCACCTTGGACAACCATCACGTCTATATAGACGGTTTTTCCTCCCAAAGTAATAGAGAACTTCGAAAGGATCCCGAAAGGTTGACGAGTTCCTTCGTCAAAAGCCAACAGATTTTGAGTGACCGGCACAAGCCGAGTGGAGCCCAAAGCTTGCCAAGTAGTGGAAGGCATGAGGCTAACAGATGCACCTTCGTCCAGGAGAGTGCCAGGGACTACCTTATTATAGGCATGTACGGTAATCTGGAAAGGCACATAGGAGGGAAGGCAGAATGCAGTCAAGTGAATCCAGTCGAAAGAAATAATAGAACTACTTGGTGGGGGCATCGTGTGAGTACCCCCCTACTCTACAAGAACCGAGGAAGGACTCTCTATATCAGCGAGGATAGGAGGGTCATTCACGGACTCAGGAGAATCTGACAAGAGGAGAAGAACATGAGCAAAACGATCATGATGCTCTTCTAGAATAGAGTGAACAACTGGTGGGGAAACCAAGTCGACACTCTTTCTGACCAATGGTTGGTCAGGAATAGGCTGAGGACAGCCAAGTTCGGGAAGAGGTGGATGGACACGAGAAGAATCTAAGTCAATCTCTTTGTCAACGGGGAGAGGGTTTGAGGAGAGCCTCTGATAACCAACTGGAAGTGGAGGTGAAGAAGCTGTAAGACTTTCCAAAACAACAGAAGCTTTATCCATGACTGGACAAATGTGAAGAAGACGGTTACCTTCATATACCCTACAAGGGAAACAAATTTTCCCTTTATTCTTACCACTACTAATTGAGGATCGAACATCGACATGAGCTTCACAGGACGATGAGGGATGAGCCAGATCATGAGACCATACTTCCAAGATCCTAGGAATTCTAGGACAATAATGAAGAAGATGGTCATCCTTGCACAATTTACAAGGAAATTTAACCTTCCGTCGAGGATGAGAAGGTGTTTCGACCTGAGATGTACTCGGAGTAATAGTTGCACGGGTGGCCTCACACTTATCGGACTTATTCTTCTTCTTCTTCTTAGCCTCCTGGTTACTAGATGTGGAACTTTCACCAGGTGAAGTAGGAGAGGACAATGAAGAAATAAGGGAATAAGGCGCAGGCTCAACCTTGGAATCAGTGTGTCGTGATTCAAACGAAGGAGACGATGGAACAGAAGTCATGACGCTTGGGACCACCGAGGTTGAAAACAACCAAATGTGCAAACCAATGGTTAACTCAAGCAAGGACAATGTTGCCATATATGGAGCACCGACATTTCCAAAAGGAGGAAACAGACCAGGATTCCCATATGGAGGAAGACCTTGGCCGGTAGGCTTGGGGAAAGGTGCCATTAGAATCAACTTTCAAAGGAACTCTAACTGCAACCGGGGATATTTCATGGGCAATTAATTTTACCACATAGGAACGAAACTTGGTCTTTTCATGTTTAAAGAGTTGAGAAAAGGACGAAAAGGTGACTCTATCACTTTCTAATTTTTAATGAGCCTGAAAGGACAAGTGCTCAGATGATCCTTTTTTTTTAAGGAATGAAAGTGATTACTCTGGAGTATGAGACAAGAGGTTCACCAGACAAACCACAAAACTACATATACACCTTGGTGATCAAATGAATGAGAAATGACGAAGGACTTTCCGCACAGTAGTCAATCTTCCCGAATGCTGTGTTCGATGTGTTATGGTTCGTAAGGCGGCAGACTCGGCTTCCTATGGATGTAGGATGATAACCTAGTGGGGTCCCCTGATATATACTCGACGGTATGGGGAGCACAAGTCCATACTAGCAGCTATTTAATCACAAAAGGAGGAATCACCCAACCTTAAGTGAAAACAATAGTGACTAGGTTTAATGACGCTAGAGCACGTCTCTAGCCTAGACCTCTAGATAATGTGCATTAAGTTCCAATGCGTTGTTAGGTTCATTCAATTGATTTTAAGAGTTAATCTTGAATTAATTTTAAGTTTTCAGGCCCTACTGAATGTATTTCAATAATTCCTAGGATGCAGCTACAATGAGTAAAACACCATTCGTTTCGATGAACAACTACTTACAGGAAGGTAAAGAGCTCATTCCAAGCGAACACAAACCAAGACAAGCAAATACAAGCACTAAGAAACACAATGCATCAATACACTGACGAAAGACAAAGTTTGCTTTCCGATTCTTCAATCATGAAAATTTAGTAATGCAAATGAACTTTCACTTTCGTATGCTATATGATTGCAATATTTTTTATTTTTTGGAATTTTAATAACAAACAAGCAAGTGTAAAATTGACTGATCCAAACAAATGTGATCTATGTTTGAATAGTGTGGAAATCAAATCAACATGAAGAACTGGTTCAATAACCAAGCACTAAAAACCAATCAGCAAGAAAACAAGCAGTAAAATGGACTTAGGCAAATCAATCAAACAATTGTGGGCGACTCTTGGACAGACTGGTAACTCAACAAACGACTTCTTGATGAAACTTTTAACAAAGCCAAGTCACACAGCCCGAAAACACAAGACTCACTCAATGAAACCAAAGAGAAAAAGCCTTAACCAAACACAACCAAAACAAGTTGATGAGAGGCAAGAAACAGTAAGGGGCAAGCAGTACTGGCTGATTCAGGAGGCAAAGTTGTAAAAAACAACTTGTACAAGAATTGTCATGGGGCTATAAACAACAACTCGGGATGAAAATCCAACCATCGCAAGAAAAGACTTAGCAACTAAGCGACGTCGTCGCAGGTGCACACTTGTCTTCTGTGACGGTCTGATTTTAGGAATCGTCGCAACTGTACGACTGGTTATCTGTGACACACATGTTTACTAAAGAGGATAGGTGCAACGTCATCGCAGCTGTTAAGAGATCTACAGTGACGATCTCAATTAAGAGAAAAGACAAAGTAAAAACACCTAAAGGACAACAAACTCATTTCTCAGACAATAAGAGGGACTCCCAGATTGACCCAGGTAACCCAGAATACTAATGGCTCAACCCCAAAATCAAGAGACACTACATCAAAAGCAAGAGCAAACAAGAGAAAGCATACAAAGGACTCCCCAGTGGAGTCGCCAACTCGTGATGTAGGAAATTTTCCCTCTGCGGACAGAAGCAACCCCACTAGCCCTAAAGTGGGTCTAGTCATAGCAAAACAAAACAACAACTAATTTCCTTAAACAGTCATCGTTGAAGGAACCTACCTCAAACCAGTGTTCGTTGGAGCTTTTGTTGTGCCGCTTCAACTATCGTTTCCTTCTCCTCAATGAGCAATTAACCTGAAACAACACAAGAGAACAACAGAACACGTAATCAAGAACAACAATGACCTATTTACTTACAGAGTCAAGGAACCATAAGCTATCAAGTACATTTTACACAAGACATAGGAATTCATCATTGATTGTATTAAAACGAATCAAAAGCAAAGCTTACAACCAAGCCTTGACGTCACAAGCCTTCTCGAAGGGTCCAGTCAGTATGTTTCTTCAAGCATTCACTCTCAAAAGGGTCTCCCAATGGATGATAACTCTCTCTCTCACTCACAAGCTCTAGTACAAAGCTAAGGCAATCCACAACCAATTGCTAAACTATCAGCAATTCACACTGCAAACTCACACCAAAGCTAGCTAATTTGCTTCAATCCAAAAACCAAGAACTAGCTGATCATAGCAATGGGGAGTGTTTTTATAGGAGGAGGAGCCTCCATGAAATGAGGGAGAGGGAGCTTATCCTCAAGGGAGGTTTCTCAAAAGGTGGAACTACCATCCTATAGGAGGAAAAGCGAACTCCTTTGACCCAACAACCAGCTCTAGAATCACCTAGAAGCATTTTGTTTGGACTAATTCACCATATCTGGATCATCGCAAGTCATACATTAGGGCTCAGCGACGACGTCGCAAGGAAATAGTGTATACAGAAAAATCGTCGCAAGAAATATTTTGAGGACTTGCGACGATCCCTAAAATCTGACCGTTGCAGAGAACAGATATACCCCTGTGACGACAGCACAATGTTATAGTTCAACAAAGAGAATCGTCGTAGGAAGAAAGGGGTTTACTTGCGACGATGTAGAAACATAGGTAAAAAGGTTTAATCTTCAGTATTAGAGAGAACTTGTTTAATCTTCTTGAATGAGTGGGAAGATATGGACATTTTTATTTGATGTATGACACAACAATGATGTCGCTCAGGGACTCAGATGAGGTTCGTGACAAATTACTGTGTAACACTCCTTCCATGGATTTGATTTCTAATCTCCCTCGAACCTAACCTAAGACCTTAGATAGCTTGCTGAAATCTCAAAAGTGAAAAATCAATTGAGAAAATTCTGGTGTTTTCAAACACTGTTTGGTATGGTCTCCCTCTCTCCCTTTCAGTATTAGCCTCTATCAATCACTCTAAGTGCAATGTACTCTCAACATGTCTAGCTATTGGTAGATTTTCCAAAAACACTCAACCTTGACCCATTTGTAGACCCACAAATCCTGCAAACTACTTCATTATTTAATTGGTCACACTTTCCTCTCGCTGATGCTACTATGCACTATTTTGATCCATGTTAGATTCAAAAACCCACATTGATATGGCCTATCAATTTTCCCAACTAGTCCTTTGCAACAATACACTAAACCATGTGGATGATGGTTCTTCTATTATTCTAGTAGCTTGAATCCCACAACAACAACCTACAGACTACTATCTTTTATTAACCATGTGCAACATTGTTTGATCTTTGTCGTTGGTTCCTTCTATGTGGATAGCCCAGCTAACACTTGCAATCCCTCTCTTCCTAGTTTGAAAATCCATTCACTCATCTCTTGTAGCAATCTAGTGCTCCACTCATGTACGCCTATATTCTCCCATGCATGAGCCCTATGGATGGTGGTTGTCATCCACTATAGCCATCCAACCACCTCTCTTCCAATGACTGACACCAATCATTATTGTGGAATCTATTCTCCCTTTCATGGTTTGCATAAATTTTCTTCCTTGTTTTGTATTTTTCCTTTGTAACCACTTTTACACCCCCTATCAACCCATCTTGTTGGCCTCAACCACAACCTTGGTGCTTGCATGATCTTTAATCCGTTGTCCTATGATTGTCCTTTTGGATCAGACTACACTTTCTACCTATAGCAGTTGGGCTCTCTTGCAACCAGTCAGTCGATTGGGTTGGCTGCTGACATCTAGTTTACTGGTGTCAACCACCACAGTGTTTGGTCACTTTATCTATTTCTTTTCTTTTTTAATTGATGCTTTACTTGAAGTCTTGGCTCAATGCCCCTTTAGATTTTTTTTAAATCCCTTAAAAAAAATTGGCCTTACTACGTAAAATTTGTTTGCTCCATATGATCGCAGTCAAACCTGGCCCCATCAACAATGTACAAACTTGGCACCTTAAGTTTGTTTCTTAGAGTTTATAGCGATAATACCAAGTTATTTTTTCTTGCGAACCCCCAACAAACCATTACCCTATAAAAATAGATATCTACTAAATGAATTGCACAGGTAGGTTACTAACATTATTAGCGAAAGAAAAACATAACCAATCTCACAAAATAAATGACACAAGAGATTCTTCCGAATAAAGTTAGTTCATCATTAAATTGCTTCATAACCTACTTTGGATATTTTCCTCGGGTAATGACCCAATTGAGAAAATACAAGTAGAAAACTTGATCTTATCTAGTTGATCAAGCCCTCGTTGGTGGATCTATATCTCCTTACTCCTCGCTCAAACCTAGCAAACTAGAGTATCACACTCCTCACTAAGATGCCTCTCTCAGCCTTGTGTTGTTGTATGGTGTGATTTCTCCCTCTCCTTATCCCCGTTTTTATAACTTTTCAATGAACTAAATCCCTATCTTTAATATCCACAGTGATTAAAAACCTAGATTGTATCTCGCTTTACTTGAGGTCAAGGGCTAAGATTAAAACACAATGACTAAAGTAAATACTTTACCTTTTCTAATGTTTCTCTAGCTCAATTAGCCAACATAATAATTATGCTTTTTTCCTAAGTTAGAATTAGCCTAAGTTACAAATGTAACATGCTCACACTAGCACAAGTCTCTAAGGAGACTTTGGGTCACTTTTGCACACCTTGACACTTAGGTCTGTCCAAATGTACCTACTCAAGTCCAAACATCAACATTCTAAAAAAAAATTCCAAGTGAGAACCTTGGGTGGAAGAGCAAGCCACCTAAAGATTTTAAATTTCTTTTGAACTTTCATTTTCGAGAGCCTTTGCCACCACTTGTTCTCTTCTCTATCTGCTTCAAGATTAAAAGGTACATTTTAACCTAAGATGACATTGTTTTCCCCTAAAGAAAGTTTTGCAATTTTTCTCTAGTAAGCCAATATATTGGGTTCCTCTCTAAAATAAGAAATAGCTCTAAACAATTTGGCTTTATATATTTCTCATTCGGGCTAGTGCCTAATCCCCAATTCTAGGTCCTCCTATAATAACCATCTAGACCTCCATTTAGTCATGGAATTAGGACACACCATGGCATATGAGACAAAGGTCACATAAGTATAAGTATCCAACATGAAACATGGTGACCCTAGGAACATGACATAGAGCATACATTATATATTATATACTAATATTTACACATACACTCTTAAAAATATAACAAATTAGGGAATTATACATTAAAAATTGAAATATACATAAATTCAATTTAGAAATTAAAACATTTACATGATGATGTTGATACAAATTCAATCATATGACTAGTACTACATCAATGATCAAAAATTAACAAATACCCAAGAAAGTAAAGCCATAAATAGCAGTTTTCTCATTAAGTCATCAAAATCAAAATGTATTACATATATAGTGACTCACTATGCCACTATTACTATAGGTTCAAATGCCAATGGAAAATATAAAACAAGGTAGATACAAAAACCTTAGATTAAAATGGAAGAATCTCACACTTGTCTTGGTAACGAATACTTTTGTTCCTAAGCATGTTGTCTCACTCAAACAATGTTTTATTCAATGTTTGAAGTTGTTGTTACAGCCCCACTTCCAAAAAATGGAATAGTACCTCACCATAATGAAAATGAATGTTAAGGGACAACATCAGTGGGGGTATTCCTAAGTTTCCTTTTCATTTGATGAGCAGCCATGATTTCTATGAAATGAAGAAGAAAATAGATTTCTATAGGAAAAATCTTGAAAATTAATTGACAATCCTACTTACGTAGCACTAGGAATCATTTTTAATACTACTTAATAGCCATTAGCTGCACTTCAAAACCTCTAGGACTTCCAAACGTGTGACTAAAATGCATTTGAATGGGGAGATTGAGTTTTTATGGGTTGTGGGCCACTTTTCTACTAGACACGTCTGAATTTTGAGACACTGTGAGGGCACTCAAACATGTTCCTGATATGTGTCGTCATCGTGTTGTGTTTGTCACATAAAATATGTGACATGGAGCCCATAGGTGACTTGGCTTAAGACTCTATATATGATTTACATTAACACTACCCAATACATGAATATTCTCAATAGGATTTTGTCACATAAAATATGTGACATGGAGCCCATAGGTGACTTGGCTTAGGACTCTATATATGATTTACATTAACACTACCCAATACATGAATATTCTCAATAGGATTCTGAGATATATTGAAGCCAACATTCAGTCCAGTCCAGCGGTAATTGGTAGTACAATCTCGATTATAACAAAGGATCCATTTCCTATCATCCAAGGGAGATGATCCCTAAGGAGTTATAGAAAGGAACCTATGTTATCCAAAATATAGACCACCCAATATATCTCTTCATAGGATATCTATTTTCTCCATAAGTGATCCAAGAGCAATGTGTGTTTTCCAGAACCCTCCTCATGCAATCAACCTCCATATTAACTTAGCAGCCATTACTCTCGGGAAAAAGAAGATATTTATAATACTCTAATCATTTATTTGTTTGGGTTGAGCAACCCTCTCCCACTAGAATATGGGGAAGCTTACTTCCTAATCGGATTCCTTCCTCAAAAGTCTAAAGACAGTTTCTGAATCTTGTGAAGAATAAGTTTCAGGATTAATCTTGAATGGTCGATTGACCATCTTGCACATTGTAAAGAGTTTGGTTGGCTATTCCAACTTATGGGTAACGTGGACTGAGTTGATTAGCCCTTTCAAATTCCTTCCTCATCCCCGAGAAGGGGATATGTGGAATGTTTACATGGTAGAAAAAACCTTTTTGTGTAGAATAAAAAAATTTGTACATAGTGATTCAAAACTTTTCATAGAACTGCATCTCTTCTGTTGTTGAACAACTTTTTTAGAAATTTGCCTCTGTATCTAACCATTTCATTCTATTGATATAAGAAATAAGAGGAGTGCCTGAGAGCAAACTTATGAAGAAAAAAATTAAGCGTTACAGTGAACTAGTTGTTTGTTGTAATCTGATCGGTTCACGCCAGGCAGCTGAGGTCAATTGAGGCTGAATTGACTGATGTGTTTCGATGTCAAATGTGCCTATTATATTACATTGAGGTGAATGTTTTTATTATATTACATTCACGTGAATGTGTATTTTGGATATATCTTCCCTTATTCCTTGTAGTTGTCCTCACTAGTCGCCTAAAATATTCCAGTTTATTGTACAGGAGTAATTTTTGAGATATATCGATGGGATTTAACACTCGTGCTGGATGACATGGCAATTCCTTTGAAGAAAAAGGATAGGTGGACGAGTTGGAGATAAACGATGAGGTGGACTGCACAACACAAGGATACCAGGGGTTTGCAGCCCAGAGAAAGAAACATGATTGAGATAAGGAAAAAATTCATAGACAAGGATTGCTAAATCATTGACAATGACATCCAATATATAAATGAAATCTATCAGTCGAATATCAAAGTGCTAAAATTTTTAGTGCCGAATCTCGAAGCACTAAACGAGTTTAGGAAATTAGTGAATTGCAATCCACGTGATTAAATTTGTGGTGTCCACCTCATTTGCCACCCTCCCTTTTTTTCAACGAAATAGTCTATAACGAGACTTTTTGAAAGCTTTTCCGGCGGGCTTTTCCGGTCGAAATCCGGCAGGAATTTATTGGAATCACAAGTTTGATAGCTAGTTTCTGCACAATGAAACCGTCCCAGGGGTTTTCGAGGGTGCTGAATCCAAATATGCAGTTAAAAAACCATTTTAACTGCAACAAATCAAGATTTAACCTCAATTTCTTCCGCCGGATTCCGTCACCGGAATCTCCAAAAGGTCGCATTATAGACAACTCCTTTTTCAGCTATTGCTTCTTTATAAATAGACCCGACAGAATTACTGGCTCAATGAATTTGATCAACCTGACTTTCTTCTGATATATTAGTTTGTACAAATGATGCTAATACTAGAGCCTCACTTCCAAGCTTGTTAGTTATTGTGTTGAGTTTGGCAAGCTACACGTTTATTGCTTATTTTGTTAAATTTCCTGAACAAAGTAAGTAATTAACAATAGAAATAGATGGTGACTGACTAGAGCTTTTCACAGTTTAAGACAGCCACCGAGGGTCGAACTTGTTTTAACTTTGTATACCATATGTCAATATTTGCACATGATGTTGGGGATGCACAACGTGATCCTATGGCAGATTTTGAAGCGAGCTTCTCTGGATCTTCTTGTGTTAATGGCACCAGAACATTACTGATTATGCTCTTGGTAGATGATGACCATGTCCCAGCCAAATTAGAGAAGCTTCTAGGTATTTAAGAAGTATCTTAAGTATTAAGTACAACTTAATTGAAATTTATATATAGTTTATGATTATTTTAAACTAATGATAATATCGTTTGAAACTATGTATGAAACTATGTATAGGCACTTGTATGACCTAAACTTGAAACTCTTTAGCTCCACCATTTGCATAGAGTAGAAATCCCAAAGTTCCAAGTTGAAGGATCAGCTTATGAACAATATGGTCAGCATTTTGGTAAGGGTACCTTCGACAAAACTAGAGTTACCTCCAAGGTAGTCTTACATTTAAAACATCTACGAGACTAGTATAGGTGTCATTTGGAAAGGACAAGGTTGTATGAGCGCCCTCCAATAAATGGGCGCCTTCATAGCACATGAAATCAACAAGGTGATTCGAAAAGCATGGAATACACCATCACGACCACGAAGGTATGAAGCACTTTTAGTAATGTAATTATGATGTTTTATCATCATTGAGACATCTAATTAAGTTTTTCAATATTTTCAATATAGCCTCTCAGAACATTCAAAGCCACAATGGGTAGAATGGTTAAACATGGGAAACATAAGCTTGGCCTCAGTGGTTACTCAAAACTGACCACAAAGATTGTAGGTATATAAAAAAATATTTGCATGAAAATTATAAATTCTTAACAATTTCAATTTAATATCAGACAAGAAGAAAAATTCATGTTCTCATGCAAAATTGTAGGGGTCACAATTTAAAGAATCTCCCATAGAGGAAGACCTCAAGCTTGCTTTCAATCACGACTACTATCAAGTAATGGATGAATGTAGGACAAACTTTCCGTCTACACAGGGTTCCGACACCCAACTCTACACTCATGTAAATGAAAACAACTAAGAGAATTTATAAATGATTATTTGTACAATATATTATGGTTATTATTTTTGGCTCTAAAGTACTGTGCTTGATTGTAAAAAGTAGGCAAACAATGTAGATACAACACATGAGCCTAGTGACGGTGGATTACCTCTTGAAATTGATGTTCAGCTCAATACTAGAGATATTTCATGTGTTATAAAAAAATGTAGTATATATTACAATTAAAAATATTTAAATGCAAATGTTGTATTAATTATAATGTGTCTTGTTTCTACTCTAGATCATGTAAAGGATGAGGCCCTACAACACGAGGAACATATGGCCACTTCGACAAGTACTCTGTGTCTCTCCACAAATGAAACATTTAAAGAACACTTTACTAATCTTTTTATTAATAAAACACTCGTAATAATAATAACTATAAATATGAATTTAACATTTCTTTATTATTGTAGTTAATGCTCCACCCCCCTTGGAGCAGCATAGACATATGACTAGGTTCGGAGCAAGGTATACAAAGCCCATAATAGCTGAAGGGCAAGATGAAGTCCTTGTGAACTACCTAAAAATTAGAAAGAGATGAAAAGTAAATTGTGTACTTGTTTATTTAGAGCCCAATTTTTTGAGTACCACATTTTTTACTAATAGGTTGAATGTATTATAGCATGTGTGCATGTAAATCTTTACTGTCTTGATAAAGCATTGTGATTTTTCCTTTTCGAAAAATTAGAATGACCTTGTTTCATGTTATGTAAACATATTTTTGTGATAAAATTTATTGAGATGAATTATTTTGTGGATGTACAAATGAATGAATGAATGACTCTTTTATATTTGTTTCTTTATGTATCTTAATATCTTGCTTTCAACCATTTCATCTTCTCATCATCAATCTAGTCTTCCCAAACTTTCAGTTAATCGAAGCTTCCTCAAAAAAGTGATCCCTTTGACCATTTTGTTATTTTCTCACACTGCTACCGAAAATGAGCACATCATGACTTCATAGTTGAATATCATTGAGCTTCCCTTAATATTTTCCATACAGTTGAATTTGCTTCAACTCATCATGAATTCCTGCAACATTCTTCTAGGTAGCATGACAATATGTTCACCACATAACCAATAAAAATATTAACATTAGACTTACCTTGTCATGAAAATTTTCTTAGCAACATTCTCATTATCCATCTCCACTCGAATCTTCATTCTTGCATAAGAGTGCCCAATGATCTAACTTGATTACCAAGTTACAATTTGATTTTGATTTTGATTTGAGAAATTTTTAGCATTTTATCCATTCTAAAGTAAGCCAAGTTCATCCTTTAAGGCATCAAATGAAAGATTCATCATGAATAATTCAAGACCAACCATTTCTTACAGGATTCTGTGTATATGAATCCTATCCAAAATTTATTTAAACCTTCATTCAATCTTTCATATAATCATCTTAGCTATATTTCCTTGACCAACTGTCCTACATCAAATGAACCTGCAACTTGACTAACTTCATTCCTTCATCCTTCAAGAGTATTATTTCCATAGATTATGGAATGTATACTAATGTTGTCATAATGCTTCTTCCAAGAGTCTTTCAAAATGATGACTCTTATAGGATCATGATGATCCACTTTAGGTGCAAAATCACTTCTTCTAACTTAATGTTAGACACTGTATGGATGAACACTTATCCAAGATGATCATCAAGGCTTCTTATTCTTGAAATACTAAATGATTTTTATGAAGCAACTCAATCAAGTAGATTTTAGATATACTAGATGCTCATTTCTATAATGCCACACAAAAACAAGATTTTAATACAATGATGCAAGCTTACTCCTTTAGCATTAGTTCCTTTTGGGTGCCTACCATTCTTGCCTTCCATCATTCTTTTATTTGACCTTTCTTCCTCCTTATCTTGCTTTATTTATGTACCTACAACTTAAAGTGCAACCAAGCATAATATGCAAAGGCAAAGACATGATGAAGATCTAGGGTTTTAATATTTTATTAGAGAGCATACTCCTAGGGTTCTTAGACAAAATCCCTACATTCTGTGACTTCCTTTGAAACATCAACCCTAAGGTTTTGATGTCATACCATAAACTTGATCCAATTCCACCGTCGCTAGATTTTAATATAAGCCCCTAGATCTTCCTTAGAAACGCTAAAATTTAGTAGCTAGGGTTTCTATGAGGGAACAACGAGAATAGGGTTAGGGTTACTTACTTAACACGGTTTTCTAATTCAATTCTCCTCCAGGATTTTCAATCCCTAGATGCAAAATTTTTTTAAAGCTAACAAACATTCTTTGACTCATGAAAAACCTAGGAGATCTAATGAAAAATAACTTCAGCATAAAACCCATCCTCCAAAATTAATTTCTTTTTAATTTTTACATTATTGTCCTTTCTCCCTTTTACATAATAATTACATGACGACATGAGTCAAATGACAATTATGAAGACCCAAACTAGTTACAAATTCCAACAAGGGATAATGAAGCTGTGATTTTTTGGTATTTCCCATTTCTTACCTATTCAGTTTCTATTTAGTTTCTTTACATTCCATGAGGGACTATTTTTTTCCTTAACATTGTTAATTTCACATACCTCCAAATTATGTACAACAACAAAAACTCCAAAGGACTATGTATCTAACATTCCCTAATTAATTTGAATGGGTTTTTTTAGTCTAAGCATCATTTTAAAATTTTCAAAATTTTATGTTCCAAGTGATTTGGTGAAGATGTCAAAAAATTTCTCAATTGTTGAACAATGTCTCAAATGAATAGTCTTTCCCTCTACATGATATTTAATGAGTTGGTACTTTAGCTTCATATGCTTGGTTTTCTCATATAATATGGGATTCTTGGCCACCTTGATTGCAAAAGTATTGTCAACAATAAGAAGAGTAGAATTCTCTTGTTTCTCCTTCGCTCCACTTCATCATAATTCAAGGTAGGAACACTGCATGGGGATGTTGCCTCCTTTGGGAGGATCAAAGTTCTATAAAGTGAATTTGAATGCCCATTGTTTGGTAGAATTTGTTTGATAGTAATCAACAATGCTTCATCTCTATCCCTTCTTTACTTATTGCCATGCTATCTATACTATATGAAAGATAGGTTATTGCAATCTATTTATTTCACTACTTCCAAGAATGTTTATGAAAGGAAAATAAAACGTTTTCTTTATTTCACTACTTCCAAGAATGTTTACGACAAGAAAATAATTTATTTTTTTCGCTAAAGATATATTTCATAAATATTGGTAAGGTTTGAAAATAAGGTAGGAGATTATTTGTTTAAATAATTGAAATAACTTAATGTGAGACTGATTATTTGTTTAGATAATTGAAAATATTTTCTTTTGTTGAAATATGTAGTGTGGGTGACATGACGACAATGATCCTGATTGGTTTGATGATGATGAGTTGTTCATTTATCTTGAGTCAATCGTAAGAGTCAATAATCTTGTGGTTAAAATGAACAAAGAAATTGTTCCTTTGATTCACATCATAAATAAAAGCCCTAATATTAAAAATAGGATCAACATGTTCAACAAACATCTTCAAAGATATTAGGTAATAAAAATATTTTAAAGTGATTTATTTTTTAGGTCATAAGTTCAATTATGAATGTTTTTATTAACTTTTACTTTATCTAATTGAAAAGAAAAACTCTTTCTTTATAGGATTTTTCAGTAGAGATCAGGCCACAACATACGGATACCATGAACCATATTTCAATGGCAGAGAGTGTCATACATGAGGATCCTATACTAGAAGAAGAGCACAAGGTAGTCATTTCCGTTGTGTCGACTAGTGCACGAGGTAAATTAAACTCTAATTCTCTTTTTATTAATAAAATACTTGTAATAATAATAACAAAAAAAATCAATTTAACATTTCTTTCTTGTTACATTTGATGATCCACACCTCTTGCAGTAGTTTCAATGACATCATCAGTACACAACAAGGCCATAAAAAAAAATAAAAAATAAAGTTGTACTAGGGTGAGCACATGGAGCTGTGTTACACATTTTGGCAAGAGGGGGCATGTTTTTGCTGAAGAAACACAACTAGATTGAGTCCTTTTAAGCACTCCATCGAGCCATATTTAATCCCTTGATAGAGTTGTTTGAGGGCTTAAATATAGATTGACCGAGCATTAAAACAAACCCTCGATTGAGTTGTTATGTAGCCCAAGATTATCTAGGAGCTTGATCGAGCTTGTGGCTAGATGGAGAAATAGGCTCGATCGAGCCATGTTTTTTAAATTTCCCGCTAATAAAATCTAAGCATGCTAATAAAATCTAAGCATGCAGTTGAAAAAGGTGGCTCGATCGAGCTATAGGCTCAATCGAGCCTTAAAGGTAGATCTAGCCTTAAATCTAGATCGAGCCTCTATTTAACCACATTAAGGGCTTGATCGAGGGTTTAAGAAACCCTCAATCCGGTTATTTTAAATTTTATCTCAAACACTTAATAAAGCGTTTTAAGTGCTCAATGGAGCTGCTAAGGGCCTAAAAAATAGAGTTTTAGCTCCCCTTTTGTAGATTTCTCATTAACACCATTTTGTACCCTCGCAGATCAAGGAATTTTTTTTCCTTAAGTGGCGAAGTTGATCATGTTGGATTCGTGAAAGAATCCTTTATCCAATGGTATATGAGTTTGACACTTTCTTTTAAACATAATGCTTGAAAGCAAGTCAATAACATAAAATATACAAAATGAAAAAATTTCAATGTAGCATTATCCTCATTTATGGTTCCTATTCAAAAGAGTAGTCTTGGTTTTTCCATTTATTTAAACAGTTGAAAAACATCTTACATAAACACATGTGTCTACAAAATGCAATTTAAATATTACTTCGCCAACTCCAAAAAATAATAAAAAATACAATTTTGCATAAAAATATTTTTTTTATACTAGGTGAACACACACATACCTCTTAGGCTGTGAGAACATTTGGAAGCACAAGAATTTCATTTAATGAAAAATTGAGAGATTATACAACATTAAACACTTTTACTCCCAATCAAAATTCCCGATGCTTATATGAATTTTTAGGGCTTCACTTTAATAAAAAAAGGAAAAACTTGAAATTTTATTGCCACATTTAGCCCAAAAGTGTAACTCAGCTTCTTGTATTCACTCATATTCAAAATGATACTAAATGATTAATTAAAAATTATAGATTAATAATTAATTTCCCCAACATGAAATTATTTATAAAATCTAATAAAGATTAAGGAAAGTTTAAATATTATTTATATATATTATTTCGCAAGAGTTAAATTATTTTTAAAATCAAATAATGATTAAGAAAGTTTAAATATTATTTACATCAAATACTATTCCTTTAATTTAACTATTCTACGTTTTGGAGGTTTTTAAGGTATATTTGTTGGTTAAATTTGGATAAAATATCACTAGAGTTTCTTAGAATGTTAATGACAAGTTTGATTGTGAATTATGCATAGTCTAAATTCCCTAGGGTTTTTCAACCACTTGAATCTATTTATGCATTCAAAAACTGATTTAAAATAAGAAAAAAATACAATACGACCAAAAATTATTTCACTAGAAAAAACTTCAAGACATAGAATAGTTGGACAAAACCTATTTTTTTTTTCTTTCCAAGAATTTACATTATTTAATTTCTTTCTTAATTGAAAAAAATAATATTACTATGCCATAAATTGGTTCTTCTTGGCTAAGAGCTCATTTTCCTTGGAAGTAAGGAAACAAGGTAATATCTGAGGACCCAAAGGCATCTAGCAAGAGTGAAAGCTAGATTAAACAAGTTAATATCCCAAGACCCAAAGACATCTAGTACGAGTGAAAGCTATCTTGTCCCTTTACTTATCACCAACCTAGTAATTTTAGGTGGTGCTATTTTTGGTGATGACAACCTACATTTGAAGGAAACAAGTTAATATCCCAAGACCCAAAGGTATCTAACAAGAGTGAAAGCTAGCTAGCTTTCCCCTTTACGGATCACCAACCTAGTAATTCCAGGTAGTGCAATTTTACTTGAATAATGGTGATGGATCACCAACCTAGTAATTCTAGATGGTGCGAGTTTCCTTGAACAATGGTGATGAGTGAGCATGCATTTGAAGGAAACAAGTTAATATCCAAGACCTAAGGGCATCTAGGAGGAGTGAAATCTAGCTTGACCCTTACTCATCACCAACCTAATTGTTCCAAGTGGTGCGATTTTCTTTGAATAATGGTGATGAGTCAGCTTGCATTTGTGGATAGTAGCTAGTGATGTTATCCGCACTATTGGTTTGACAACTGCGTTATGCTGATGAGTGAGCTTGCATTTGTGGATAGTAGCTAGTGATGTTATCCCCACTGTTGACTTGACAATTGAGTTTCACAGATGTTTTCCAACTGTGTAAAACAAAAAATTAATTCATAATTACAAAGCATGCTAATTTTTTTTTAAATTATATAAATTATATAAAACGTTAAAAATTGTAAATTCCTATAATTTCTAAAACATTTTGAGTACAATAATTAATTTTTTTTTATTTGCAATATTTAATTTCTTTATCAATTAAATAAATAATAATATTATTATTTTTTAATAAAAGAGTTTAACCATTATTAAAAAATAAATTAATAAATGTATTATCATGTTGAAGCATTTCTAGAATTAAAAGGTGTTGTCGACCCAACACATCTTGGTTTTTTATTCTTTAAATGTATTTTTTTTTATTGCATATCAACAGTCAGATTAGGTAGAATTTATCATTCATACAAATCTCTACTAGATTCTTGGCAAGTTCCACTATAAAATATGTAGAGAAAAGCTTAATAGGTAGAGTATGGCTAATTAAAATTATTAAACATATTTTTCATAAATAGAATTAAACACATTTATATTTTACTACATAGAGAAATACTCTCCACCCAAGCATAGTAGAGCCAAGCATAGTAGAGATGTTGTAAAGTATGTAATGTAATGTAATGTTCTAGAAATAAAAATAAAAATTAAATTAAATTAAATAAAAAGATTAATGTAATGTAACGTAAACATTTCAACTTCATCAAAAGAAAAATAAAAGTAAAGTAAAAGGTAGAAAAATAAAAATAGTCTTAAAAGAGTAAATGGGAAAATTAAACAAACCTGGATTTATCTTAATTCTCATCTCTTAAGTTATTAAAAGGATCTCAAAAGTTTACATCTTAGATTTGATCCCTCTTTCCACCTGGTAAATGAAAAATTAAGATGAACCTAGACTGGTAATTCTAATTTTCATCTTATTGAACTAATATAAAGATATGGAATAAAAATGAGAACCATTCTTAATAATTTTAAGCCATATAAATTTATATTCCTCAATAAATTTGTCATAATTTGTGCTTATAGATATGTCTATTATATTTTAATACTTCTGAAATAGTGAGAAATAGTGAAAATTATCTCGGTACACATCGGATTCGTATTTATGCAAGGTTGTTGCACTGTGAATTGAGTTATATATACAATCTTTTCAGAATTTTCTAAGCTTACTGTTGTGGACAACTCTCTAAAAGTCACCAGTCTAATCTGCTATTGGTCTCCTGCATTTTGGTTTATATTTTCACAATGTCCTTCCATAAAATATTTAATAATGCAGAAGATTTGGTTCGTTGGATCTATGATGTATTTTTCTATTAGCAAATTTAAATTTTTGGAAATAAAAACAACCTATTGAGGAATTGGACACATGAACCACCATCACAAAGTAGAAATGTTGCTTCTCTGAAATAATTTTTCCGATTTAAAAAACTCAAATGTTTGTAACAACTCTGAAATAATTTTTCGCACTTAAAAAAGTCAAATGTTTGTAACAAAGGTAGATTTGTAAATGCAGAGAGTCCAAAAGATTAAGATCAGATTAGGTCGATAGATCTGCTTCAGGTTTTTTGTTTTTTCATTAACTTAATTTCTTTTCTTTTTTTTCCCTCCTCTTCATATATATTTAAAGTTAAGTACAATTTGAATTTTAAGTATAAAATGGTGCATTTTTATAATAAGCACGAGTAAAATATAATAAATTAAAATACAATTTTTAATAATATAATAAATTATTTTTGCTGGTGGGCAATTTAGTTAGTTAATATATTATTTTTAAATTATGGTTTTAAAGATTAAAATCCTTATGTGTATGCGTATAATATTTCAAAAAGAATTGGTTAATTTTTATTTTTTTTTCAATATTATTAGTTATAAGAATAATTTACTATTAATATATATATTATTTTTAAAGATTTTGGTTTATTCTAATTTTATTTGGCAGTTTACCATTAAATTAAAATTTCATATGAAAGATTTCAAAAATAATTTGTTTAACCCTCGATAGGGGTGTGAGACGGTAGATTAACTCCTTAAGGCCATATTAATGGACTGTACCACAAGGTATAAAATCACTGCCCCCCATACATTCAAGGCGATCGGTGCAGTGGTCATTTGCATGATGATGAACAGAGTATTAAATAATGGTGGCAGTGAGAGGAGGGAAAGAGTTTTAGTATGCAATCACATCTGAGGGGAGTTTAATGATCACTAGAATGACTAAGAGCAAGGGGACTGGAGCGGCGGGCTCGTGCAGTGGCTCCATGAGCGATAGAGAACCCATCAACTGCAAGTGAAGGAAACTGAGTATGTAATTGACATCCTGTCTCACCTCATTATGCTGCCCTATTTCTGGTTTCATCTCTGTTACAGGGAAAAGTGTCTATATAGAACTGCTCTATCCCACTAAGGTGTGACAGCTGCCTTAGAAACAAACAGAGAAAAGCTACTTTTGTTTTTCCTTTATGAATTATAGATAGAGAGGAACAGAAAGACCAACCTCTGTCTTGCGCTAATCTCCTGATTTGATCCCTCTCTTCTTTGATAGTCCTTAGCTACCTGCTCCCTTGCATGCCCAGCTTCACAAAGTGTCTGTAAGATCACAGAAGCATAGCACTATACAAAAACATGGATCTATAATCATAAACAATCTAGGATCAGATGTAAATTGACCATACAAATGTAACAAGCATCAATGACACAAAAGCATGGAGGAAAACTCAAATAGATTTTATTGATAAACAAGAAAAGAGCCAAGAGGAGTTACAACCAGTTGTTCTGACCCAGCATCAACCTCCCAGCAAAGAAGCCCCTCTTCACCTCAAACAAAGCTTAGATCACCCAACAATCTGGTGTTTGTCTCAAGAAACCAACAACAAGTCCTTACAATATGCAAAATTCCAACCTCCGGATCTCTGGGATGAGGGATCCATATATAGATATCTGTAAGGGGGATGAGTCAGCTTGTGATTTGATTAGTGTATTCTCTCTGATAGTTCTTGCTTCCACTTGGAGACTGATGGCCTCTTACTCATCCTTGGTCGAATTTAGTGAGGCAAGTGTCACAGGAGAAGATTCTGGAAGCTTCCATTGCCTCTCCACCTCGCGGAATGACACTGTCATTCGTCATTTCTCGCCCATCGCACCCCATAGAAGGGACTTTTGAAATGCAACGCACCCTCACAGTGTATTTGGGTGAGATGCAACGTGCTTAGCCAGTGGAGCAGCTGCAATGATCCTATTTTGACCAATTCTGAGCAGTTTCTCATGGAGAACTTCTCGGAGAAGCTGTAATATGTTGACCTTGTTCCTTTAGGGGTTAGAACAACACTTTTAGGGACTTAGGAGCCCTTGGTTTATGGACATTTCATGCTTGGGGTTGTAGGGCCCAAAAATGTCTATAACAATCTCTGGGAGATGCAACTTGGGAAATTAGCGATGAGGTGTAGGGATAATAGGTGATGGGGGCATGGGTTGGTGATGATAGCCTCCAGTTGCCTTAGTAATCCGATGGACACCCTTCCCATCTCGCTCTGTTTCGAGATTCTCCTATCCCGTATGGGAATTATGGTAATAGTGGGCAGGGACCATAGTGTAGGAGCATGTCGTCGAGTCACTCGAAAAACTCAGGAGTTTGGGTATGAGGATATTGTCTGCCTATACACCCGCATTCTGGGAGTAAACCTTTGTTTTTTGGTTGTGCACAGCTAGGGAGAGGATCGTAGGGACCTGTGAATTGGGGAGAACGAGGAGAGAAGTCATAAGCATGAGACATTCTAAGGAATTGAGACTAGCTATGTCAAAATCGGAAGGAGGGAGGACAACTACTGTGCTACGGGGCTCAAGGATGGATGGATTCATGTGTTGGAAACCCACGTTGTGTGTCGTGCTGGCAGCAAAGTGCAACTCAAACAGGTTGCGCTAGTGGGCGGAGGGCAGTGTTAGAGTTAGTCTTTGTAACCTTCCACCAACTATCAAACATGCTCTTACAAAGTGGTCTTGGCGTGTCAAAGTCAAAATTTTGTCATTTCAGTGAGTCTTCAACTAAGATTTGGTCACTAGGTATTAGGTCTAGGATTGTTTTCACTCCTTCCAAAGTTTCCAAATATTGGTCCATGTCACCATTTGGCTGAGTGTACCATCATTCAAAGAGTTTTCATCATTATTTCAAGTTCTGATGGGTCATTTTACACCTCGTTTGTGCTTCAGTTGAGCTTAGGTAAGGCTCATTTCCCTCTCCTAGGGTTTTGAAGGTAATTTTCCTTGGATGGTCAAATCATAAAGAGAACTTGTATCCCGATGCTCATACAGCTTCCCCTACAATTAAAATACCTTCTTAAACACTTTCCATCACTGATATCCCTTAAATTCATCATTTTCCCACAAACCCTAGCCTATTGCTACAATTTAACACTTTTCTAGGTTAGGCCTATGTTTTTCCCTTTTGGATCCCTTCCCCTCGCTCAATCTTTGAAATTCCACTTTCTCCTACTTCCTAACATCCCTCCCTACTTCCAAAATTTTTTCTCAAGAAATTAGAAACCCCACATCCCCTTCATTTCCCTTCATTTCTACAAATCTCTTGTTCCACACATTGGGATATGTTTTATTCAAATGATGTTTCTGAGAAAGAAAAAATGAATTTGACAAAGTGAGAGAGATTTTTATCCATCATAGACTCAAGAAGAAAAACCTCCTTCAGTTTTTACACAAGTCTCATCGTTTGGGAGAAATGTTCAAAACATCATTTGCCTCAAGAGAGTTGCTACACTTTTGGAGTGACTTTGAGAAAATCAATACTTCTCCTATCTAGAGTGACCAAATGACTTGCTTGATGAGTCAAATGATAACTAGACATAGAGATATTTCCAATGAGATATCATGAGCTCCATTTGGAGTTGAGGAAGACCTCCAAAAGTCAACTAACAACACTCTGAATTTTGGCAGCCTCATTCTACACATTTTGACCAGTTTTGGGAGATTGAGATTTTGACAGGGAAAATGAACTCCAAATTGAAAGAATCAAGATGTTATGGAAAATAGACTCGACAAGCTTTGTAATGAGCTATCCCGTGCCTAATTTTGATACCGGGAAGGCAGCCAAAAGGGACCTGAAAGTGGCACTGTGCATTTCCTCTTGGCGCTGCGCACTTCCTTCAGGCAATTTTTGTATCAGTCCCTTAGTCAAACGTGCAGCACCGTAGGCACTGCGCACTTTTTTGGGCATATTTTGGAGGAACAACCACCACTATTGTATTCAAAAGACAATTTACACTCAAGAAAACCATGTTTCCATATTTCAAAATCAAAACTACTAGGTGGAGAAGGCAAAAAACCACCTAAAAATCATGTTTCTGCCTATTTTCGGAGCCATGCACTCCGCGTTTGAGAAGTCTTGGGAGATTGCAATTTTGGAGGAACAAATCAAGCTCAATTTGGAAACTAGACAGGATAAGCTTTCCAATGAGCTATCTTGAGCTAGATTTGGACACCAGGAAGGTAGTAAACTCACTTTGAATATGGTAATGCACACTTCCTTCAAGTGTTGCGCGTTTGACATTTGCGTTGCACACTTGACAGGGAGCCAAATTTTTCACTGTTTCTTTGAGAAAATACTTTTCACTTGTGGGATTTTGATTTTTCACTGATGTAATTCATAGTGATGATGTAATTAAAGTGTATTTTTGTTACCTAGGGTAGATACATCAGATGAATGGCCTAAGTAGCATGTAATGAATCAGTTTGCTTCATATTAGGGATGATTCAGTTTGACCACCCTAGTCTTTAGCTATTAGTTCAGTCTTTTGTGCAATTGTTCCTCCTCTCATGGATTCAAACCCTGAGACTAGGATTAGTTGTTTTGAGGCCTATATCATGTATCTTCTCAGTCATTTTGTGGGTTGGACTCAGCTGGATGCTTAGACCTTGATTGCACACCTTTTGTAAACAGTTTGGCAGGAGATTAATAAGAATTGCATCTATTTTTATGGGATCCATGTGGTATGAGTTTTAGTATAGTTTCTTCTTTTTTGATCATGTGTTAATGTATTTTATGTAGTCCTTAAATCATTTCATTGCTTCTAGTTGATTGTTTTCAAGTTTGATAAGTAGAATCCATTGTATCAGTGCTCTGCCTTCATGGAAGGCAGCCAAAAGGGACTTGATGTTTTAGACCTGAAAGAGGATGACTTCATGAATGATGAGATCATGGAATCCCTGTATGAAAATCCATTTTAGCAGCATAAAGAGAGCTTAGAGGATACTTATCAAGATGCTCAAGAAAATTTGTAGCAAGTTCAAGATCTTAGTACAATTGAAAATGATGGAAAATAAGGTCTTATTTCATATCTGCTCATAGCAGAAGATAGTATGTAGGAAAATAAAATTCCAATTTCACATTGTGATAAAGTTAAGTTGGCTATTTTAGATCTAGATTCAGATCATGACGATGAAGGATACCTTGTTCTGAATCCCATGAAGGAGAGCTCCATTATTGAGATCATCTGGAATGAAGAAAACAAAGTTATTGACCCAAGTTTTTTCATTTCATTAGAACAAAGCCTTCACGAGGAGGTAATCTAGTCATTTTATGAAAAACAAGACGAGATCTTTGTTCAAGTAAGTGAAAAATCTTCTTTGGATAACTCAATGGTAAATGATAGAAGTGTCAGTTTTGAGTTTGAAGAACTATCTAAAGTTTTCCCTCGTATGACTGATGAGTGCGATAAGAAACATGACAATCTAGTTTCCATGTCATATGTAGATGACCAACAATGCATTCAAATTTCAGAAGACCAAGGAATTGAGGACTGTCATTCAGATTTTTCTTCTCATATTTCATGTTTTGAATTGTTATTTCAAGAAGACAATTATTGTTTTAGCAAAAGAAAACAAAAGGTACTATCTCCTCTGTCTGAAGATGAGATAGATCAACTCCTAAAATGTCATGTTACAGCCCAAGCTAATGTAGGTTTGTAGTGTTCACATCGTCAAGAAGGTGTTAGTGAAGCTTCTTCCACTTTTGAAAATGAGGACAGTCTTGAAATTAGATTTATAGATCAGCGAACATATATTGTTTTCTTTCATGAAGATGATAGGGCTATCAAGTTTGATAATTTTGAAGAATGTTTTATGTTTAAGAATGACTTAGACTATGAAATTGAGGAGTATGAGCCTAGGAGAGGCAGTATGCCAGAAATTGCGTCAGAATTTCTCATGCTCGAGGAATTTACAACTAACACTCAGATAGCAAAAGCTTATAATTCTCTATGCCTTCCTATCAATCAGCAACCAACTATTCTTTCATACCAGAATGAAGGGAGTACTTGTATTTTTGTTGCTAGATCTTAAGACAAGCTAGTGCTTCATGATTTTCAAGATCCCTTCGGCATTCTTTTGCAAGCATTTGAGAAGATGAATTTTGTCTGATTCATTAGCATAAGCCTTGGTTTCAGTTGTTATTTTGAGTTGCCTAGGGTATATCGTTATGCCTGCTTGAGGAAAGTGAGAGCAGAATTTCAGTGAGTAGCCATCTGCTGGATTGGTTACATTGGAAGGTTCACTTCACATGACTGTACATATTTCTTTAGTAGGCAGGTGGTTGTCATTAGTATTTGAAGCCCTCAAATCTCAATGGTCTGCTACCATTAATAAGTTTTGTGTCGACTAAGTAAGTCTTGAGGGATTTTTTATTTTTATTTTTATTTTTATTTTTATTTATTTATTTTTTATTATTATTATTATTTTTATTTTTATTAAATTATTATTATTATTTTCTTATTATTATTTTTTTCAGTCAATTTCAACTCAGTTTCGAGTCAGTTTGGGTCTTTGACTCATCAGTATTCAGTCATGTATTTCAAATTGATTTTTTTTTACTCCATGCCCAATGGATAAGGCTACTTGGTCTATGGTGTTCTTGGCACCTCCAAGGAGCTACGATCCCTAATGAAGAAAATGTTAGAGTCAGTCTTTGCAGCCTTCCACCAGCGATCAAACATGCTCTTACAAAGTGGTCTTGGGGTGTCAAAGTCAAAATTTTGTCATTTCAGTGAGTCTTCAACTAAAATTTGATCACTAGGTATTAGGTCTAAGATTGTTTTCACTCCTTCCAAAATTTTCCAAATATTGGTCCATGTCCCCATTCGGCTGAGTGTACCATCATTCAAAGAGTTTTCATCATTATTTCAAGTTCCAATGGGTCATTTTACACCTCGTTTGTGCTTCAGTTGTGCTTAGTAAGGTTCATTTCCCTCTCCTGGGGTTTTGGAGGTAATTTTCCTTTGATGGTCAAATCATCAAGAAAACTTGTATCTTGATGCTCATACACCTTCCCCTACCATTAAAATATCTTATTAAACACTTTCCGTCACTAATATCCCTTAAATTCATCATTTTCCCACAAACCCAAGCCTATTGCTACAATTTGACACTCTTCTAGGTTAGGCCTGTGTTTTTCCATTTTGGACCCCTTCCCCTCACTCAATCTTTGAAATTCCACTTTCCCCTGCATCCTAACATCCCTCCCTATTTCCAAAAAATTTTCTCAAGAAATTAGAAGCCCCTCATCCCCTTCATTTCCATTCATTTCTACAAATCCCATATTCCACACATCGGGATAGGTTTTATTCAAATGATGTTTCTGAATAAGAAAATATGAATTTCACAAATGTGAGAGAGATTTTTTTTCCATCATAGACTCAAGAAGAAAAACCTCCTTCAATTTTTACACAGGTCTCATGGTTTGGGACAAATGTTTAAAACATCATTTGCCTCAGGAGAGTTGCTGCACTTCTGGAGTGACTTTGGGAAAATCAATATTTCTCCTAGCTGGAGTGACCAAATGACTTTCCTAATGAGTCAAATGATAAGAAGACACAAAGATATTTCCAATGAGCTATCATGAGATCAATTTGGAGTTGAGGAAGACCTCCAAAAGTTGACTGCAACAACACTCTACATTTTGGCAGCCTCATTCTACACATTTTGACTAGTCTTGGGAGATTGAGCTTTTGACAGGGCAAATGAACTCCAAATTGAAAAGTTCAAGATGTTATGGAAATTAGACTCGACAAGATTTCCAAAAAGATATCCTTCGCCTAATTTGGGCACTGGGAAGGAAGCCAAAAGGGACCTAAAAGTGGTGCTATGTGTTTCCTCTTGGCACAACACACTTCCTTCAGGCAATTTTTGTATCAGTCCCTTGGTCAAACGCACAGCGCCTAGGGCATTGCGCAATTTTTTGGGGCATATTTTGGAGGAATGGCCACCACCATTGGATTCAGAAGACCATTTACACTCAAGAAAACCATGTTTCCATATTTGAAAGTCAAAACTACTAGGTGGAAAAGGAAAAAAACCACCTAAAAATCATGTTTCTGCCTATTTTCATAGCCACGCACTGTGTGTTTGAGAAATCTCGGGAGATTTCAGTTTTGGAGGGGAAAATCAAGCTCAATTTTGAAACAAATGGCAGTTTTGGAAACTAGATAGGATAAGCTTTACAATGAGCTATCCTGAGCTAGATTTGGACACCAAGAAGGCAGTCAAAACTCACTTTGAATATGGCATTGTGCACTTCCTTCACGCACTGCACGTTTCACACTAGCACTACAAACTTGAAAAGCAGCCAAAATTTTCACTGTTTCTCTCAAAAAATAATTTTCACCTGTGGGATTTTGATTTTTCACTGATGTAATTCATAATGATGATGTAATTAAAGTGTATTTTTGCTACCTAGGGTAGATACATAAGATGAATGGCCTAAGTGGCATGTAATAAATCAGTTTGCTTCATATTAGGGATGATTCAGTTTGACCACCCTAGTCTTTAGCTATCAGTTCAATCTTTTGTCCAACTGTTCCTCCTCTCATGGATTCGACCCCTGAGGCTAGGATTCGTTTTTTTGAAGCCTATATCATGTATCTTCTCAGTCATTTTGTGGGTTGGACTCAGCTAGATGCTGAGACCTTGATTGCACACCTTTTGTAAATAGTTAGGTAGGAGATTAATAAGAATTGAAGCTACTTTTATGGGATCCATGTGGTATGAGTTTTAGTACAGTTTCTTCTTCTGTGATTATGTGTTAATGTCTTTTATGTATTTATTAAATCATTTCATTGCTTCTAGTTGAATGTTTTCAAGTTTGATAGGTAGAATCCATTGTATCAATGCTTTGCCTTCAGAAACCATTCACCATTTCATGTTTTCTACAGTCCAAGAAGGATCCATGATTGTCACATGCCCTTCTTAGCTTCTCATCAGTCTAAAACATCTCACCCCATCAAGCCCAAGAACGCTAAATCCTATGCCTACCTTGCCCCATAGAACACCCTGCATTGCTGACCTAATTTCCTAGACCTAAACTGCCGAGCTCCTCCTAATCTAGCAAAACCCTACAAAATCCAATCAAAACTTTCGTGCTACTATACCCAGTCTAAAATCCTTTACCTGATCTAGTCATCTTGACTGAGATCCTTACAGAGAGAGCCCTCTCTCGGCCTAGTAGGGCTAGCTACTTGGCTAAGCGTGGTTTGTGGTTACCCTGGCTTGCCTTCCTTTAGCCCGAGGTTCAATCCAAGTGATAATAGGTAGTTGGGCCACTCTACCCAGGAATGGAGGGATAATACATGCATGAGCAATCCTAAGGAGGGGCTTCAATTGGGGCATAAACACTCATGTCTAGCGCATGGGCAGGGCCTCTTTGTGTATGATGCATGTGGCCAAGGGGTGCATGTTAATCCAAGTGTCACGGGGGTGTTTCAAGCTGGGGGGATGGAGTGGAATAGTTCTACCACCCTTAAAATTGAATTATGTAGTATCACAATGAAGATTGATTGTTCAATTGGATGTCTTGTCTACAAAACAGGTCCGCCAAGTGGTAAACCCATCCCGACATATGAAAACTCCAAGCCTAATCAGGTAGCAGTTGGTAATCTGGCTAATCTGTCACGCACTACAAGGGGCTGGGTTGGTGAGATCATGGCATGACCAGAGAATACTCAAGGCCGAGATAAGAGGCTATGGGAGGCCAAGCATGACACAAAACCCAGCTCTTCGGGGAGTTGACGAGGTCGGAAACCTGTTGAGCGATTAATCAATGAAGCGTCAACCGCCTACCAAGAGGGAACCAATGAAGAAGTTAGGAGACTGATAGAAGAATGGGAGGAATAATTGAAAGGCAAGAGAGTGAGACAGAAATGAACTTGGAGGATTGGAGAGTCCTTGTCCCATACGCCGATAACACATGAGAGAGAATCACCGAGTACAAACAAACACTTTGATTGTACTAGTTGATGAAAATCATGTTGGGAAAGGCGATGGAGCAAATCTTGGTGGGCATGGGAGTTATGGTTTAAGGACTGCCAAACTACAAGCATGAATTTCAGAAGGTGTAGTTCCAACTGCATAAACAAGACATCTGCCTTGGCCGAATTGAGAAGTAGTTGTCATGCATACTGGCTCAGACAAAGCTACCCGGATCGAATGCCAAAGATGCATCTCCAGTTGAATCAGCGTGAGATAAACAACATGAATAACATGCCTGCTTAATGATAGTTTTTGTTTATATATGCGGTTAGATTTTAAATTTGTCTATGCATTTACATATGAATGTAGAAATTTAGAATATGGATGTGGAGAGGAAACTGAAACTTATATTGCTTGGATAGAGAGACTTAAGATTTTTTGCTACTAGATGGCATATAATATGAATAGGTGGCCAACAGACTTGGTCTCCCATTGGGCAAGTTCAAGCCACCTAACCAGTTCTATGTGGTGTTGATTTTCTTTATACTAATGAAAAAGGAGAATCTACCAAGCTTAACAAAAAAAAAAAAAAATTGTATAAATTAATGAGAATAAATATTATTTAACTTGTACATATTTAGAGTGAATTTGAATTATTCATTGTGTTTAGGTGCTCCATAACTGGATTTAGGAGAGACAGGGCATTGTAGATAGGGATGATGTATTGTAGATGAATGTAAATATTTAAATTTATATATATATATATATATATATATATATATATAGTAATTAATATCTATTCAATTTGTATTAGAGGTCCATGTGTAATTTTTTTTAATGCTCAAGATCTAGTTGACCTTGTTCTTTTTAAAACAAAACTAAAACATATTGGCTATAACAATAATTTAATATTAATACTACTAGCCTAATCCATCTTAATTATGGATCTATTCAACCATGGAGAGAGATCAAACCTTTGAAGTTGCAAACTTTTACTCAAGTTTTACTCTCAAAAAACATGTTTACACCTTTAGAATTTTGATCCTTTAAATAGATCTAAATTGATTTACACAAATAAGTAAGCAATCAATATATTCAATTTAACTTAAATATGATTTACTTATTTTCATAAATACAATTGTAAAAATCTATAAAAATCTTGCAACACCCAAAAATCACTAAAACCTTAATTATATTGGACCAAAACCCCTTCACATAGAAAAAATCAAAAACTTTAGTTACATTTGACCAAAATTAGAAAAAATTCAAGCGTCTTAATTACATAAAATCAAAACCTCTCCTATTTTATAATATTCCAATTTGTGATACAATGTGATCAAGGCTATTAGTTTTTGTTTAATATAATGTAATCAACAACTTCCAAAAATATAAAAAGACTAATCTTTTTAATCCAAAAATTATTTATATATATATTTTTAGACAAAGGAAGATTCTTATTTTGCACATCGATAATATGATGATCTGTAAATTAATTTTAAAATGTAAAATTTACAACGATACACGAAAGCCAAAATGAAATTAAAGCATTAACTGTAACGTCAAACAGAAAGCCAAGCAATAAAATAATGAAACTAATAGAATGAACGAGAAAACAACTACCACCAATGATAGAGTGAACGAGAAAAGTAGTACCAAACATACATATTAAGCATGATAGTTCAAATATTCTTCTGCCATAACCTTTTCCTTATTTTCAAACTTAAAAATGGCAGGACCACCCATTCCCAAAAGAAACTGAAGTAAGGGGCTTCACGGAATTCACTGGCCAGCGCGTGATGTGTAGTGACGAACAACGAAGAACCAGTGCCCAAGAAAGTCAGAGTTCTGGTTGAAGAATTAGACATATGAGGTCACTTAGATCCAAGTCAGATATTGTTAGATAGATATGAAGCATTTTTTTTTTTTAATTTGAATAGGAGTATATCATCATTATATCCAATATATATCATCATATTTAATATATCACTTTGATAAGGGTCTGGAATTATATAATTAATAAAAGCAACATTTTCTTTTTATAAAACTAATAAAAACATTGATTTATGTTTCTCGAGCTTGTAGCTATATTGATGTTTATAGGTAAAAAGGTAAACTAGAACTTGACAAAAGTTGGTTGGTAAGGCTTATAACAAATCTCATATAAAAAAGAAAGCAACTCTTGGATTCATGTACGGGGCTTAAATGCTAAGTTCATCGCCCTCATCTCGGAGAAATTGAAAACTATAAATTTTGTTGACTCTCAACCTATTTATTTCTTTGTGTAATTTTGTTTATAAGATGATTTCCAAACTCATTGCTTGCAGGATTAAAGGGTTTCTACCCCAGCAATTATCTCTCATTGCTTGCAGGATTAAAGGGTTTCTACCCCAGCAATTATCTCCCGAACGGTTCAGCTTTCTTGAGAACCGTCGATTCAGGATGCCATCGGCATCACCCAGGAGCTCGTGCATTCAATTAGGGCTCAAAAATTGAAGGCCTGTTTGCTAAAAGTTAATCTTCAGAAGGTCTTTGATTGTGTTGAATGGGATTTCTTAAGGCTGGTGTTACTCAAAATCGAGGTTAGCCCTCAAAACACCAAGTGGATTATGGCATGTGTCAACACTGCAAACTTCTGCAAACTTTGCGGTAATCGTCAATGGTTTGTCGTCTGGGTTCTTCAGGGCCTTTAGAGGGTTACGTCACGAATGTGCTGTGTCCCCGCTACTTTTCCTCCTCATTATGAATTGTTTGAGTCGTATGATGGAGGACGCTAGTAACCAGACACAACCCAATCACTTAGTTGATGTCTGTGGATGATCTTTTATTTGGGGGACATCTAATCTTGAAGAATGGACCCGCGTTCATAGTATTATGATCACCTTTAGTGCGGCCTTCGGGCTTGTCAGGAATAAATCCAAATCCTTCTTTATTCATGGAGATTGTGACGAGACAATGATCAGGGAAATTAAGAGTCTCTTCGACATTGGTTCCTCACACCTTGTACATGGCTTTGTATATCTTGGATCTAGAATTAAACCAAACAATTATAATGTAGAGGATTAGGATTGGCTTCTCAACAGATTTGGAAAAGGATTAAGCGGGTGGAAGCATCAGTGGTTATCGATGGGAGGGTGACTTACCTTGATTAAATTAGTGTTCCAAAATCTTATTGTATATTGGATGCACCTTTTCCAATTATCTGTGGCAGTCATTCACAAGATAGAGTCAATAATGGCAATAATGGCAAGGTTCATATGGTATGGAATTATGAAAGAGGAAAAAATCTACCTTGCTCGACGAAAAGCTCTCAAGAGGACGATTAAGGACGGTGGATGGGGAATGCTTAATACTCACAATTTCAATCTCTCATTGATCATTAAGAACAACTAGAGGGATATGACAGATGATGGAATCTGGTCACATATTGTCACGAAGAAATATATGTTCAGTCAACATTTTAATTTGTGGATCAGAGGTGGAGCAAGGGCTAGAACTTGCTCATCATTCATATGGAGATGTATGCGGAATAATCTTCATTGGCTACTGACCTTTCTAAGATGGGAAGTTTGGAATAGCTCCACCATTGGGATCGGTTTGGATGCACTTTTCATTTTTGACGGGAATCAATATCTTTCTACCCCTCTGATCACAACTCTTCATGAAATATGCTTCTTCTATTTACAACAAATTTATTAGAATCAATTGTTAAACAATCTAGGGAAAACTTGGAAGAAGGTGAATGAGATTGGTATACATGGGGATCTAGCTATTGAATGGGATAGCTACATTGCTCATATAAGTTCTTGGGGCATCTACCTAAGTACTAAGATAGACAGATTGATTTGGGTTGGGATAAAAAATAAGGGATAGCCTATGGTAAAAGATATTTAACACAAAATTCCACGGAATGAGAAGGATTTGGATTATTGTATGTGGTTTGAGGAATCTTGGAAATGGAGGATTACCCAAAAACTTAAATGCTTAGGTTGGCTGGCCATTCATGACTGCATCCTTATCTGGAATAACCTACTAAAAAGGGGCTTTATCGGATGTGGTATATGCTTGTTGTGCAATCAGGTAGAGGAAGATGTGGATCACCTATTTCTTAAATGTCCATTTACTTCTACATTCTTGGATTATTTAATGGATGAAATTGGCATTTCACATTATTCGACTCCTCTCACGCTGAAAAAATGCTTATCCTATTGGATCAAATCTCGGTCACAACATTGCTCCTTACCCTTATTTATCATTTGGTCCATCTGGAGATGCTCGAATGATCTTATCTTCGACCATAAAATTATTGTTGTAAGGGATTTTGTCATCAATTTTGTGGCCCTTTTCTTGGAATTAGGGATGAGAGTAAAAATGAAATTAATTCAAAAGATCAAACTCCAAGACATTGGATGGGTCTTTCCTGTGGGATATTTCAATAGGGCTTGTGAGAAATGTGGGTGTGGGTTTGTCAATGTCATGGAATTGGGAAAATATTTCCATTTCTATTAGGAGGGAAGACAAGGGACAAACAGTAGAGCTGAAATTATTGCCCTCTATCGAGTTCTCATAGGTGCAAAATGGTTGGGACTTGAGAATATTATGATATATGGGGATGCTAGGGCATCATCAACTTGATTAAGGAATACACACTTTTTAATCCTCCCAACTTAGCTAACTAGATGAGGAGAATTTGGCTACTCGTAAACTCCTTTCATCACATTGGTTTTGGTCACATATATAGCGAGCATAATCAGATAGCGGACCTCCTCTCAAAAAGAGGAATCACAAAGGATCCCGGTAAGATTCGATTAGCTGCTTATGAATAGGGTGTATAGCTTATACCTTTCGATACTTCCATCAACTTTCCGTTTCAATTTGAAGACCCACTTGCATCCAACAACACTTCTACCTTCAGGAAGCTCTACAAGATCCCACGTATTGTTCTTGGCTAAGGAATCCATTTCTTCTTCCATAGTCGTTTTCCATTTTTCGCTATCTATATCATCTACTACTTCATGATAACAAGAAGGTTCCCCATCTTCAGTAATCAAAGCAAAAGATGAAGCAGAATCTTCCTACGTTTTGGGAGTTTTCCTTTCCCTTGTAGACCTTCTTAGAGCGACTGGTTGCTGAAGTGGTTCAGAAACTTCAATGGCTTCCTTTGTGTCTTCAACACCTTTTTCTCCAGAAGTCTCTCCTTCCTTTCAACTGTCACCGAAAGGTCTAGCCTCCAACTGAACTCGTTGATTTGGCGATACCTATTACTATTCAATTCTTTCAACATTTGATTTTAAAAGAGAGGATTCATCAAATATTACATCTCTACTAATGATTATCTTCCGCAATGTAGGATCCCACAACCTATATCCTTTCACTTCATAGTCATACCCAACAAAGACCTAACATTTTGACTTTGGATCTAATTTTGAACACTAAATTTTCATAATAAGAGAATAAGCATCATAGCCAAATATCCTCAAATGTGAATAATCATAAGACTGACCTGTCCAAACTTCTTCGGGAATTTTACAATTAATTGCTACTGAAGGTGATCTGTTAACTAAATAACAAGCAATAGATACTGCTTCTGCCCATAACTCCTTTTGCAAGTTAGCATTGTTGATCATGCTTCTGGCTCTTTCCATAAGAGTCTAATTCATACGCTTAGCAACACCATTTTTTTGAGGAGTATAAACAACAGTTTTGTGTCTAATAATTCCCTCATCCTTACAGTATTGTTCAAATTCAGTTGAAGTGAACTCACCACCATTGTCAGTTCTTAAACATTTAATAGATTTGCCTGTTCTTTTCTCTACCATTGCTTTAAATTGTTTAAAGACATTTAATACATTAGCTTTCTTTTTTAGAATAAAGACCCAAACTTTTTGGGAGAAATCATCAATAAACGTTAAAAAATATAGAGCACCTCCATATGACACAACAAGGGATGATCCCCACACATCAGAATGAATATAGTCTAAAACATCTTTATTATTATGATTGCCAACTTTAAATCTTTGTTTACACTGTTTTCCATACACACAATGTTTACAGAAATCTAACTTCAAGGATTTCAGATCAGGAAGAGATTTACATTTCATCAGTATCTGAAGACCTTTCTTACTCATATGACCCAATCGTTGATGCCATAGATGAGTACCTGCTTCTTCCTTTTCTCACACAACTGCTGCTTCACTGACCTGAGTACTTCCTTTTAACCTGTAAAGATTTTCGACCTTTTCTACTTTCATAACCACTAGGACTCCTTTAAATACTTTCAAGATGTCATCCTGACCTGTAAACTTATAACCATCTGAATCCAACACTCCCAAAGAAATCAAATTTTTCTTCAAATCAGGTACATGTTTAACACTAGTTAATGTTCTAACTATGTTATCATACATCTTAATCCTGATATCTCCCATTCCAACAGTGTGACATGACACATTATTACCCATAAACACAAAACTACCATTTACATTTTCATACAAAGTAAACCAATTTCTATGTGGGAACATGTGATGAGAAGCACCAGAGTCTAACAGCTAGCTATCTAAACCCTAAGAGACATTACATTCAGGTGAAGTTTCATCTATCATACATAATTCTTCAGCAAATAAAACTTCATCTATCATACCTGAATCAACATGATTCGCTTCCTTCTTCAGGTTATCAGATTCCTTTCGTTTCCAACAGTCTTTCTTCCAGTGTCCAATTTTATTGCATTGCCAACATTTTACCTTACACTTCTTTCCGTTCGATTTCAATCTGGAAGACCCCCCTTGGTTTTTATCCTCTTTCCTTTGAGCGTCCTCTAGCTACCATGGCTTCTGATGCAACTATTTCGGTACTAGATTTCCTTCGTACTTCTTCAAACAAGAGAGCTCCCATGACTGATTCAAACATCAAAGAATCAGCAGTGCTCAAGCTGATTGAAGTTACGAAGTGATTCCATGATTCGGGCAGAGAACACAACAAGGTTGTGGCTTTATCTTCTTCCTGTATTTTAACTTCCATATCAATTAATTGACATATAAGTGTATTAAAACATTCAAATGTTCTGTAACATTTGAACCTTCTTTTGTTCGAATACTGTATAACTGTCTTTTCAGATAAATTTTGTTGGTTAATGACTTTGTCATATAGATTTTTTCAAGTTTTCCCCACAATCTTGAAGTTATAGTCTCTTCAACAATATTTAAGAGAACTTCATCCGCCAGGCATAACTGGATGGTACTAAGAGCTCGGGCATCCAAGTCCTCGCAGTCTGAAGTAGTCATGTTTGCAGGTTTCTTAGTTGCCCCATCCAATGCCTTGTGCAACCCTTGTTGCACAAGAAGAAACCTAACCTTCAGTTTCCAAAGATCAAAATTTCTCTTGCCGGTGAATTTCTCCACCTCGAATTTTTCATTTGACATCTTGGCCATTTCTTTCCTCTTAGAGTTTTGTTCTTTCAACTAGGGTTTCTTAAAAAAATGTTTCAATTGTCTTCTTCCAACAAAGGATTTCCAAGTTTTAACTCTTCCTACTTCAATTTTCTTGAAAAATTTCACAAATTGACTTAAAAAGCTACAAACTTTTCTGAATATCTTTCAGGAAAAACCTTTGTTTTTTCAATTCAAAGAAAAACCCCCTAACAAACCCATAATTTATTTAACAATTGCTGAAAAAAATACCCGGTCTTTCACGCAGCTTTGACCAGTGTCTTCTTTCTTGCAAACTGCTCTGAACAATGCACTACCGACAATGGCTCTCGCTTCTTCAACCAATACGCAAAAAAAATACAGCCTCTTCGTAAGCCGCAAATGATCCTCCTTGCCAATCCACGTAGCATCTCAGCAATCAGGCAGAGGGTTCACGTAAGCTTTCACTAGCGTGTTCTTTTGGGCAATGGTCAGACTTCCTCAACGAGCACGCAGATTCTTCTGGGCAGCAGTCAAACTTCCTCGACTAGCACACTGAGGACATGGTCTCCCAGCATATTTTCTTTTTCTCTGTAGTGGCAGTGCACGCAGCTAGCGTCTCCTCCTATCCTTCATGCAAGGTAGGAAATGAGCACGCAACAGTTCCTTCTCTTTACTCAGGCCAGTGCCTCCTCTTCACGCAGAGTAGGGAAGAGTAATTTCACATGCAGGGCAATGAATCTCTACTTCAAACTTTCATCAGTCTTTTTACCTTCACGCAGGCAAATGGGCACGCTACCAATCCTCTTCACGCCTACATGCAGATAGTTCACGCAGGTTCTGGACAGTACACAGGTTCCAGTCCACACCATGCCATTCATAACACACTTCAATGATCGAGCCTTCTGATGCGTCTCACCTCCTTCACTAGCGTCTTATGCAGCGTCTCCTCATCACACATGGTTTTACCAGGACTTTACACAGTGATGTAATACCAATTATTGTTTGGATAGGGGAAGTTACGAAAGAAAATAAATATTCAGTTATACATTAGCAAGAAAAGAACATAACTGATTGAAAATTGAAACCAAACACACAAATAGACACACAAGATTTACGTGGTAAAACCTCGACAGGGTGTCAAGGAAACATCCACGAGGCAAGGGATTGGAATCTCTATTAATTCAACAATTATTCTCCACGATTACATTTCTTGGGCATTCACTAGTTTTATACCACGCTCCTCTATTACATAACTGCTATTTCGATATAGAACTAACTAGTTACATTTTTACCCAATTTTACATAATTCAATGTCAAACTTCCAGCAAAAACTAGGAAGTAGATAGAAACAATCGAGTTTTATTAGGAAAAATGCATTCATCCTCAAATCATCATCATCGCTGAAATAACCCATTACTAAATCCTTTGCACACAACCTTCTGTCAACAACAGGTTCTATGAAAATCATTTTTCAACCCTGCCATTTTCACCCATAACTGTGATTTCATTTCAATACTCTAATTCTCCTCTTTTCTTAATATTTGAATGAAATTCTACGATGTTGTACTAGCTTAGCATTCTTATCCTGAGTCATCTTCTATGAGCATTCTTTACCTTACTATCTTGCTTTTTTTTCTTATGTGAGCTTTGTTATAAGCCCTATGAAGCAAATTTTGTTGGGATTGTATTCTTCTTTTTACCTTTAAACAGAAATATAACTACACAATATATAAATAAAAAACCACACTTTTATTGGTTTTACAAGTAGAAAACCTTGATTTTATTGGCTCTATAAACAAAACAAAAATGTGCTTTTACTTGCCCTATAAAAAGAAAATGATGCTTTTATTCCTTTAATAGAATTTCATTAGATTTTTTATTTATGTATTTTGTTTATAAAATAGAAATTTGGAGTTTGGCTCACAACATCCACCTGATTTGAGCTTTTGTACAAACAAAGCATGCACTCTCATTATACCATGATTTAAAAAAACAAAAATATATAAAATTACATCTCTGAAAAAGTAAATACTCAATATGTCTCTGAACAACATCTGACTTAGCTCTAAGTGACTTCATATGTCTAATTATTCAACGAGAACTCTATGACTTTCATGGTTTGGGCTGCAACTAGTTCTTTGTTATTGGTCCCTACTCAACATTGACATCACACACTGGCATGTGAATTCTCTAAATCCCCTTACTTCACGTCTCTTTTGGGAATGGCTGGTCCTATCATTTTTAATTTTGAAAATAAATAAAATCTTATGTCAAAACAATGACGACATTCGGGTTATCATGCCTAATACATTTGGGAGTTGTTTTTTTTTTTGAGTATCATGCCTCATATGAGTAGATTTTTGTTTTATTTATTTATTGTGGATGTGTCCCGGGATCTATTGTTATTACATGTTGTTATATTTGTTCTCTAAATATAAAACTTTTCTTTTATTGGCCTTATAAACATAAAATTGTGCTTCTAATTACTCTATAAACGTAAAACAATGCTTTTATTTCTTTAAATTAATTTCATTAGCTTCTATTTATATAAGCTAAGCTCACAAAATTGGTGTGGTTTGAGCTTTGAACAAAACATGCATTGTCATTATATCAACCACCTTAAAACTCTTTTATGAGGTCCTTATTGTATTTAGCTTGTGGAGAGATTTCCATTGATATAAATTTCATCAAAATCCAAGCTCTGCACAAAAAGTCATGCCCATTTGAAGATTCACCTTCAAAGCTCATGTCAGAACCATTGATACGTGGCAGTCCTTTTGCGTATTCATCACTATAATATAATGATTCATCAACAATATGTGGTAGTCCTTACATTCATGTCATTATCATAGATATCCACGTGCTTACCTGACACATCAGCATGTCACTCACATTCGGATCTGGGATATTGATAAATCCCCATTATAATGATTTTTTTGAATTTCTACTAATCTAGATTTTAGATCTTTCAATTCCATCGAGATCTGAGAAAATGCTTTGCCAATTAGGGAAAAGTTGACTTTAAATGAAATTATTAATTTATTCTAACCAAAACATTTATCATCCATGTCACATCCATGAAGCATACATCTAGCCTCCACCTCAACACCATGATGTCACTTTGATCCATGCCACCTCAAGCCTCGTCATCTCTAGTCAACACAATCAAATCTCCACTCATTTGGAATATCCTATTTTTTAAAATATCTCAATTCACAAACTCTAGATTTCTATACTTTTAGATTGCACATCACTTGCCATGATAAGTGAAACATAAACCACCATGTCAAATCCTTTATGCAACCATGCCACATCATTGTCACATGTTGACTGTCATGACAATAATATATCAACATACCACATCAACCAAAACTATCCTACATACCACATTAGTGTCACATATCATCTTTCCACGTTAACACTTACTTCCTCATAGTGTTTGACAATGATAGCATGGAATTCATGTAACTTCCACATGGGATTCTTTGTTGGCATCTAGATATGGGCTTTGAATAAATCCCTCCTTTCACTTTTTTTCTTCTTAATGTTAAAACATCTACCCCTTGACCAACTTTGGTTGTCCATCTCCTGATATTAAAAAACCTAGTGTCGATTGCAGCTCCTGGTAGATTAAGGATCCTTCCTTCTACTAACTCTTGGTTCCATTGTTTTTGGGTTTTTTCATCTAGTATCATGTATTGTGGAAAAATTCATTTATGAAGTTTTTCCAAATTTCCAAAATTTTAGATATCCATGTCGATTGCTCGTTTCTTCAAATTTTTAGCAATACACTAAATAAAATGCATATTAGATCGAATAAAATACGTCAATATATCCATGTTGGCCATTTTCAACATTATAAGTCTTAATTCGAATTAAAAACCCAGGGTTTGTAAAAAGGGTTGTTACACACTCACATCAAAGTATAAAAGGCATCAAATGATAGTTTTTCACTTCTTACATCCTTTATAATGTTTTGTAAGAATCCTCCCTCACATGCAATTGTGTTTACAAAAATATGTCATAACTATGACATGTTCGCAAAAAATGTATGTAACTCTATCAAGTAAAAGATCCTCCAAACATATTTTTTGGATGATCCCTTAAAATTAGCATGAAGAGCATAAAAAAGTGCATATAATTCTTTTAGAAAAGAATCAAAATCAAATATTTTTTTGTTCTTTTCTCTCTCACATAATGTGTGTTGCAATTGTTGAAATTTTTTTCCAAGTCATCGCTTTGAATTCTCTTCTCTTCCACCAATATCCTATAAATAATGACAAGGGCTAAACAACCTTCTAGAGTTGAAAAAATAAAGATCAGGGAATATCCATTAAAACTCTCTATAAGTACGTTAACATATTTTTTGCATGTTGTTTGCAAATATCTAGTGAACCATCTATGAAAAGTTTATGTGATTGTTTTTGTATATCAACATAATCACTGCATGAATGTGTAATTCCTATAAATCACAAATCATGCTTATGAACAAGTCCCTCTTTATTAAGAATTTCCAGATAGTCAAATTTAGAGTTATCTAAAAATTTAGGTCAGTAACACACGCCATATCTAGATGTCTCACTTCTTAACAACTACGTTTTTGAAGTTTTTATGGTACCATTTATGATTGCCCCTAAACATGGAACATTAACGTACACGTCATAGAATTTATTATTTAACTTTTTTAGTTCACTCATGACATCTTGAAGAATATGTAAAAAAGTTGAACTAAATAGATCCTTGCCTTATCATACCATAGGTCATTCCTTTCGTTTTTTGAAAGTTAGTGTGGGAGGAATTAATACAACAACACTTTTAATGAATTTTCCTCATGAAATCCATTTAAATCAATGGATTTGAAGACTTTTAAGAGTTTCAAGTTGCATAAGTTATTTTATACTAATAAGTTGACTATTTGTTTTAGTAGAATATTGCACCGATGAGTATATCTTTCTTGCTAATTTATCAACAAATAATAGTTCATGTATTATTTTGGAAATATATGATACAACCAAAGCTTCATGATGAACAATGCAATGAATATCTATAAGTTCACGAACATCAAGATTATAAAAAGTAACAAATCCATTTTGATTTCCAATCATTGATGAAGCACAATATATGGAAATTGTTATCAATCTTTCATTTAAAAGGCCTATTGCTTCATTTAAATCATTGATTACATCATATTTTGTTTTTCCTCTTAAATTGCAAACATTTATGAGATTTAAAATTTGTGAAACTAAAGGCCCCAATCCTGTTGAATATACAAATGTGGAATACACCACAAGTTGTTTCTGTAAGATATGATTTGTACTTTCATCAAGATTAAATGAAATAAAGAGAAAATCAAACATTTTTTCAGTTATAACTTCTCTTGAAGATGATCAAATATAGAAAAAATGAATTCTTTTACCACCATATGATTTGTATATGATGTGTATCTTTATTACTTGACATGTTTTATGTTTGTAGGGACACTATGAGCAAAGAGATCCACATTTTGAGAGAGTTAAATCTTTTTGCACAATCAAATACATCAATTTCATAGTTATCATGATCCTTTTCTTGTTTGCATCATGAATGCATGCTATTTTTTTGTAATGGGTTTTGTTTTTCTTTCCTTTCCATATAGCCGTGGATATTTGAATTAGCATGAACAACTAGTGAATCATGTTGTAAGGTAGACAAACCAATGCTAATTCTCCATGTTTGAGGTGATTTATGTGTTTCGTACTATATGCATTTCATCATTGTTTTTCCTTCATGATTTGCCTCTCTCAACTACTTATACTTAACCTTCCATTCTTCATGAATCTCTTATTTTTCTTTTTATTTTATTTTCTTTTGAGTGCGAGTTTATGCTCAAAATTATTCAACACATTTTGCATTAGCCCCATATATCTAAATCATTATTTAGATCAAAATTATGCTTATTTGTACTCGATGACCAAACTTGTGATGTGTTATACCATTCAAAAAGACCTATTGTGTTATCTCTCAGAAATGTCCTCTTGGTTGTGAAAGATAAATTCCTAAGGTAACCTTTTCAAACCAAGCATGTAGATTGAAGGATATCCCCTTCAATCGAGAGTGTGCTCTCTTTGACAACCTAATCACTAATATTATCAACTAGTTGTATCTTTAAACAATGGCTAGATCCTCACTTGAGTTGTGTTGAAACAAGGTTTGGCTGGGATGAATAAATTAGTCCATTGGGAAATGGGGTCAAAAAGCTAGATTTTAGATGCAATTACCAAGACATTGGTTGGAAGATCAAGATGGACAGAGGCAGGGTAGATAGAAAACTATAGACCTATCAGAATAGCATTTGAGATGGCAGCAAAATAAAGGTGTAATAATCCACTACAACAGGGCATGAAACATGAATCCTGCTAGCTTTAGAAGAAAGAGTGAAAATGTTTAAAATATGTGCAAGAGAGAATAAGAATTATGAATTCTGCCACATTACCTCTATTTAAACATCAAAAGACAAACCATAAATGAACATCACATAAAAAAGGAAAATTGTCACTGAAGAAACACGGACTGAGTACACCATCACAAGAATCTTTGTATCATTGATCATAATATTCTCGCCTTGGCACTATAAAAATCATATAATTTGATAAAACACAACAAAAAGAACTCTTTTGTTTCAAAATACAAACCTTTTTCCTTATTTTTGATATATTATATAGGAAAATTACATAAAACTTCAAGATCCACAATGTTTGGAAACATAACTGTCAAATATTACAATATCTCATAATATATTTTACCAAATATAATTTATATCCTACTGTTCTAACTATGCAAACTTCAACTTGACATGTCAACAAAAGAAAAGCATATATGATAAAAACAATATGATATCTATTTTGTTTTTCTAGAAACAATAATGAGTCACATAGCTAGAATATGGGATCTGAAATTGTTCATAGTTTAGGATCAAGAACCATCATGGCCATATCTAGATCTCCTTGTATCTATTTATGATATACAATGAACCTGCAAAATATCCTCAAGTCATGCAACTAATTTTACACATATCTCATTGTCCTAAGGCATCTCCTTCTTGTTGAATATGTGACCAAAACCATAGGAACATATTTGCGTGCTTATAATCCACAAAAAACTTGTATAATATATTCCTTCGACCCTAGAGTATGCTAGCTGAACTATAAAAAATATTCAGCAAATTATCATGAAATATTTCAGTAAAAATTATCGTTTAAAAAAAAAAAAAAGAATTCCCTTGTTTTTGGATCAATATATTGCTTCACCAAATATACATACCTTCTCATTCTTCTATGACTTCAACATATTGAGTAATCATGCTCAACTTTTATTGACTTTCCTTTGATCTTGTAACCTTTTTTTCCACTCCCCTGAATGCCTTTGCTAGTTGTTAGGGTTTTCTTTGTCTTTCTTTTTTGAGACTCTGTTTTTATCTTCCTTGCAAATTTATTCTTACCCTTTGAAGACTCTATATCTTCCTCTTTATCAATAATTATTGGTTCTTTTATGTTGAGAAATGGCAACAAGAAATTCTAGTTTAATTTGTCCTTGAATTAAATTCGAATTATATTCTCATAGCAACTTAAAATAGTTAAATTAAGTTTATTAAACTTACTTATCTTAGGGAATTCGAGTTGGAAGTATTTTGGAATTCATGTATATGTCCTCCCTACTTTGTAGGAGACTAGTGTGAGTACTTGTGAGTTGTAAAATAAAAGATTGTGTTTCATGAGTCAGTTCATTTAAATTAGTTCTCAAACTGATTGAGAGAACTAATAGTGAGCTAATAGTTAGTGGTGACACTAATGAACTCCACTAGTGCTACTCTAGTTAAATAAATATTTACTCATCAAAAACTCATGCATGTCGATTTTGAGAAAGACCTTGTTGAGACTAGAGTGCAGGGACAATATACTATTTGTTTTAGATTTTTTTGAGTTGCACTGATAGTGCATGCAATCAGGAACTGATCCTTAAGGGATTGCACAGTTTTAGAGGCTTTATTTCCCTTTAAATACAAGCTATCCTCCATAGGAATTACACATCGGAATAGATACTTGGAGAGCTTCTGAAGAGGCTAAGCTTTGTCCTTGAGCTTGCTTATGAGTTGGAGATTGAATTTGTTGAGTGCTGGGATTGTTCTAGAGAGAACAAGCATTGTAATTTCATCTTGATTTTCTTGATTATTATAGAACAGATAGTGGGGTTTTGAACTGTGGCTTTCCTCGGATATTTATTGTGTTATGTGTCTTTGATTCTCTTCCTCTATTGGTTATTGTTTGCTTATGTTTATGGGCTTCTATTATAGTAGATTCTTGTCTCTTGGTTTAGAAAATTATATTAGCTTGTGAGTCTACAAGGTTTTCTACATCGTATCGAAGCAAGATTGTTGTTTGGGCCTAGATTTTGCAGAGAATATATGATAATTTTTGTGCAAAATTTTCAGAAACCAATTGCATATCTGGATTCGGTAGGAAAAGATACCCAAATTAAAAAAAAAAATCAGGCGAATCAGAGTTCGGATGAGGGAGATATTGCTGATTTAAAATTAGATCTTTATAGGAGATTTCAAAGTTTTGAGTTTTGGGTTACAGATGAAAGTCAAATTTGCATACATTCTTCAGGATCGGCAGATGGAAATCGATGGGTTGAGGCTTGAGTATGCCTTGAAAGGCAGCTTAGATTTTATAGCCTGGAGGGACAGGATGGAGGCTATGCTAGAAGATAATGGCTTGAAGGAATGCATTGATCAAGAATTCCCCATGCCAGCAGCTACAAATGCATAGAACTTGGCTGAATAGAAGAAATGTGTGGCGAAGGAAAGGCAGATAATCCTTGAGGGAGTTCGATACCACATTGTTTCAAGTCTCCATGGCAAGGAAACACTACATTCTATGTGGAAAACATTGATGGACTTGTATCAAAATAGTAATGATCAAAGGAAGTTGGCAGTGAAGGATAAACTTCATAAAATCAAGATGGAGAAAGGAGAGACGATTCCAGACTACTTGACCAAGTTCACTCAATTTCAGGATGAACTGGAAGTGTTGGAACCACAATTTTTGAGAAGGATATGGTAAGTATCGCTCTTCTTGGACTCCCAAAGAGTTGGAATAGTTATCAAGACTCTATCAGTGGTTGGGAGAAGCTACCAGATTGGGAACTACTATGGTAAGATTTGATGTAAGATGAGATCAGGAGGAACACCAAGGATGGCTCTTCATCAAAGACTGATGATGAAGAAAACTGTGCCTTAATGATTAAGGCGAGGAAGGGGAAAGGTAAAATTTCCCATTCCAAATTACATTCTTATCATGGAGGTAAGAAGAATGACATGACGAAAGTTAAATGCTTTCATTGTCACAAGATGGGTCAATTTGCTACAAATTGTCCATTGAAGAAGTCCAAGGAGAAGTCCTCAGTAGGAGTGGTGGGTGAGGCTTTGGTTACCCAATTCAAATTATAAATTTCCCTCATTGCATGCATGGTGTCTTCAATGATGGGAAGTGTATGGTACTTAGACAATGGAGCTTCTTTCCACATGACTAGTGACAAAGAGTTATTCAGTGAACTAGAGGAGAAAAATCTCAAGATGCATATTGAGATGGGTGATGACGGTAAGTATAATGTTACTGGTGTGGGCACTATTACATTTTAGAGGGAGCATGCAGTTCCACTCACCTTGAAGAATGTTATGCGTGTACCCAGACTAATGAAGCACTTGGTATCCATTTCCATGCTTTAGGATAGAGGCTATGATGTGATCTTTTCAGAACGAAAGGTGTTCCTTCAACACATAGCTGCGGGTCAAGTAAAGAAGATATGGATTCAAGTTCAGAATTTCTATAAGATAGAGGTAGAGGATTACGTTGATTTGAGTTCAAAAGCAGAAAAGTTGTTGAGCCAAGACATCGGCAAGTTGTGGCACAAGCGATTGGGCCACTTTCATCATGGGGTTTTGAATATATTGCAACAATTCTATATCGGTCTTCCCAAAGCTACGCTTGAGCAGGTTGATACATGCAAGGGTTGTACTTTGGGAAAATACACCAAGTCTCCCTTTGGAGATAGAGACAGTCGATCAAAGTCTATTCTAGAGAGAGTCCATTCAGATGTGTGTGGACCATTCTCTACAACATCCATGACCAAACACAGGTATTATGTTATATTTGTTGATGACTATTTTCATAAATGCTGGGTATTTTTTTATGTAGAAAAAGGATCAAACTTTCACAAAGTTTTGTGAGTTCAAAGCATTGGTAGAGAAAGAGTCTCTCAAGAAGGTTAAATCTCTACGGAGATAACAATGGTGAGTATGTCTCTAATGAGTTTAATAACTTCTGTGCAACAGAAGGGATTAAACAAGAGTTGACGACACCCCATAACCCTCAACATAATGGGGTTGCCAAGAGGAAGAATAAGAGCATAGTAGGGGAAGCAATGGTGATGTTGCATGATTAGGGCCTACCACTACACTTGTGGGTTGAGGCATGCAGCACAACAGTTTATGTTCAAAACTAGCCCACATCGAATAGTTGAGATGAGGACACCATAGGAGGCTTATTCGATAAGAATCCAGATGTTGGTCACTTCAGGATTTTTGGGTTATCGATGTATTTCCATGTGACCAAAGATGCACGGAAGAAGCTTGAGCCAACAACAGAGTTGGGGATCTTTGTGGTGTAGACTAATACACCCCATAACTATCGGGTGTACACGTCGACCAGTCAGATGAAAGTGGTTTGCAGGGATATCAAGTTCGATCAAGAGAAGGCCATGCGAGTATCCCTTGAGAGGGAGATTGATCTACATGCAGATTAGGATCTTTTAGCTCCTAAGGTTGAGGAGCCTTAGTTTGATGTGGAGCAGCCACATGGAGAGGTTCAGAGAGAGGAGACATCCACTTAGGCAGAGCCTTCTTGAGACGGAAGAAATCGCACTAGAGAGGTTGACAAATTATTGGATGATGCTACTTCAGGCGAAGTAGTGGAAGCTATTGTTTACAGGAAGCTCGTGGGTTCACTCATGTACTTGTTGAACAACCAGATATGTGCGATGCAGTTAACCAACTTAGTCAAGCGATGGTTAGGCCTACCAAGCTATATTGGAAGGCGACAAAGCATGTATTGAGCTACCTCAGAGGCACTACTTAGTTTGGGTTATGGTACAAATGGATAGAGGGAGTGAAGCTTCAAGGCTTCACCGATGCAAATTGAGAAGGGAGTCCATCTGACAGGAAGAGCACATTAGGAAGGATCTTCAGTATTGGGTCAATGACAACTTCTTGTTACAATATGAATCAAAGATCGATTACACTCAGTTCAGTAGAGGTAGAGTACATGGCTGCAAGTCAAGCAGCATGTGAGGCTATCTGGATGAGGAAGATCCTAATTGGTTTGTTTGGTCAACAAATGGATCTGACAATGATTTATTGTGATAATTAGAGTTGTATCATACTTTATGAAAATCTAGTCTTTCATGATCGATCCAAGCATATTGATATCCGATATCATCATGTCAAAGATTGTGTATTGAGGATGATCATTTTGTTCAATTACATTCCCACGGAGGAGCAAGATGCTGACATCTTAACAAAGACATTGTCAATATGTAAATTTTAGTTTCACAGAGATAGGATTGGCGTAGTTGATAATTCCTTTCTTGTTGAGAGGGAGTGTTGAGAAATGGCAACAAGAAATTCCAGTTTAATCTGTCCTTGAATTAAAATGTGAATTAAATTCGAATTCTATTATCATAACAACTTAAAATAGTTAAATTAAGTTTATTAAACTTACTTAACTTAGGAAATTCGAGTTGGAAGTATTTTGGAAGTCATGTACATGTTCTCCCTACTTTGTAGGAGTCTAGTGCGAGCTAATTGTGAGTTGTAAAATAGAAGGCTCAGTTTCATGAGTCAGTTCAGTTAAATTAGTTTTCAAACTGATAGAGAAAACTAATAGTGAGATAACAGTCAGTGGTGACACTAATGAACTCCATGAGTGCTACTCTAGTTAACTAAATATTTACTCATCATAAATTCATGCATGTTGATTTTGAGAAAAACCCAGTTGAGAGTAGAGTGCAGGGACAGTGTACTATTTTTTTGTATCTTTTGAGTTGCACTGATAGTGCATGCAATCAGGCACTGATCCTTAAGGGATTGCACAATTTTTAGAGGCTTTATTTCCCTTTAAATACAAGCTATCCTCCATAGGAATTACACATTGGAATAGAGACTTGGAGAGCTTGTGAAGAGGCTACTCTTTGGCCTTGAGCTTGCTTATGAGTTGGAGATTGAATTTGTTGAGTGCTGGGATTGTTCTAGAGAGAACAAGCATTGTAATTTCATCTTGATTTTCTGGATTAATACAAAATATATAGTGGGGTTTTGAGCTGTGGCTTTCCCTGGATATTTATTGTGTTATGTGCCTTTGATTCTCTTCCTCTATTGATTATTGTTTTCTCGATGTTTATGGGCTTTCGTTGTAAAGAGTAGAAGTAGATTCTTGTCTCTTTCTTTAGCACATTTCATTAGCTTGTGAATCTACAGGATTTTCTACATTTTATCCTAGGATTGAATTTCTCTTTAAATTCTAGCCTCAAATTATTGGTAGGCTATGTATGAGGTTTTCTAAACTAGTGAACCTATGTTATGTTTCTTTACTAGTATCCTTTGTCTCCTTGTTTCAATGTTTTCCCCTTTGGTATTTTGTTTCTATATGCTTTGATTTCCCATATTCTAGTACTAGTTTACATGGCCTTTTGGTCTTTCTTTCATAAACCCTAATATTGGGTTCACTTATAGGGTTTTCTATAAGCTCTTCCATATGGATTTGATGGCTAGACTTAGCGTCTAGTTTTGGAACTAGGGTTTTGACAATGGTTTTAGCTTTACTCTTATTTTTCTTTCTAGGTGTAGGGTTCCTCACAGTGTTTAGTCACAACTACTCTACATGTTTACTCAATTCATGTGTGCATATCATTTTAATAAAACCATGATGGCATATATCACGAGAGAAAAATGTAGTTCTAGTTTTGGCCTTAGTGATCATCTTGAGCAAACTTTGATGTAAAAAATAGGGTAGACTCATCTTGCTAAAACCAACTAAATGACATAAAAATATCATGTGATATAAATACACTTTGGAGTACCTACATTCACAAGTAAAGAAAATTTTCACATTTCTTAGAGTAATGGTCCATTCGGGATTCAACATACTTTGAGGAATTCAAGTGCCCCATCTAGGATTTTGAGCATTTTCCTTCAAGAAGAAATTCAAATCTACGCCTTGTAACATCTTGTTTTTGAACCCTTTTTTACCTTTAGTAGGTAACCTTGTAGCTTCTACAATAGAGTCCCCAGTGACCATAAACAATAAATCTATAACCATTGTTGTGCTACCATTAAAGGAATTAATAAAGTCATGACACCAGTTCAGATTGTATCCAATGAATCGATGAAAAATGGGCTTGCATTCTACATTGGTAAATATTGGCATGATTTATTCATAAGATTGAAACCACTCCATGCCATCAAGTTCATAACATTTAACATGGTCGATCTTTCCCTTTTCTCAACTGTAACTATACCCAACCACTGAAGGAGAATTTATTTAATATCTCTAAAATTCTACTTCAACGGACCAAAGAAAAGTTCTTAGTTTTATTGAGAAATAGACATTTTGGAATTGCTCAATTAAACTTAAATAAAAAGGAAAATGAAATATTTTCACATCATGAAAACCACTAATCAGAATATTATGGCCTTCATCTTGGGATTCAAATCCTTCAAAGTGTTGTCCAAACCTGCAAACTTCTTTAAAAATAGATATGTACAATGAATGGAAACTTATATTTCTCAAACCAGGAAATGCTTTAGGAAGCATCCTTTTGACTGTGTTGGACCCACCAACATTCAGGGGATCTTGCTGATATGAGATCCCAATTAGATCTCACATGGTTTGGTGTAGGAGTCCCATTTGGTATGATGGCCCAGTTTCCATATGCTTAAAGATTTTCCTCATCTCTGACTTTCATCACATGAGAGTATTGCAATGGTACCTACGAAAATCAAGATAAGTGTGCCTGGTTAGTGTGCAACGTAAATGTGTCTAGGTTCTCTTACTACAAAAGGGGGAAAGGTGAGCCTCTAAGTGAGAGGTAATAGTACCACCCAGGAAGAGACACCCGTGAACCAAGAATGTTTGTCCAACATCCAGGGGAATAGTCCACAATGGATGTGGTAGTCATTAAAAACAAAGAACAGGGAAAGGTTTGTATACCATCCAGTAGAATATTCCACATTGGATATGACGGAAGTTATAATAAATGAGTGGGGAAAGGTGTGTCTATTACCTGGTGGAGTATTCCACAAGGATGAGACAACAATGACAATGATAACAACACATTCCCAACAAGGTAAGCACTAAAAAAATTGAAATAGTTAAAATATTTTAGTACATGTGAAACAAACATGAAATATAAATGTTCATAGAATATTATTACAAACATCCATAAGTCATGAATGGAAATGTGTTGGCCTGAGAAGGCTTTTGTTTTAAGGAAAAGTTCCAAGACACATATTTACATCATAGATGACTAGCCCTAGTAGTGGGACATTGGAGCCACTCCTTTCTCCTCAAAGAAATGACTGAAACTCTCCATGCTTTGCGAAAGGAGACAAGGTGAAAATTCCTTTCCTTATACAATGAGGGAGTATATATAACCAAGGTGTGATGCTTGATCCCTTGTGACTCTTTAACTACCTTCATTGTTGTTCAACTTCCTCTGACTTTTCAACTGACATGACTCTTCATATTCTTGTGTCTCCATTAGACTTCCACTTTATTGTACATTTGATTTACAATATACATATGGCTCATAATAGTGATGTGGACCTTGACAACTCATGAAATGACTTGACATGACACTACTGAAATGAAGTAGCTTGTTGAGGTGGAAATGTCAAGCCATTATTGCTGCTAAGAGATAGAAGTGTTCTTGGATGTTCTTTCTCTTCTCCTCTGCATAGCTTGATGATGCGGGGTATTCAATGATCTGCGGTCTTGAGAGGTGGTTTCATGCATGTGTTCCATTTGCTTGTTCTTAATAAGCTTCTTTTGCCATCTAGCTATAAGTGAGTCTTCTATAATGTTCGCTCCTTATTCTCAGTCTTCATCATCTCATCATGATCCAACAGTGTACATATTCCTACAATTTACTCATGATGGGATGAGATTAAATCCAAACCTCCTGGTCCAAGTTTAATCATTGTTATCCATGGACTAGGCCTAGGACAGGTGACAAGCTAGGAAGAGGGCCCACTAACTGCACATTGTGTAGTTCCAGGTGACAGGATGGGAGATTGGTCATTGAGATAGCACAGAGTGAAGCTCGACCTTAGATGAGGAACTCCGGAGCACAACCTTCATTGTCGGAAAAATTGCACAGAGGCCACTGGGAAATAGGATTGTGCAGTTGAGACCATCAGTGGTTTCTACAAGGTGGAACCCTGGGAGGTAGGGCTGCATAGTTTTCAGAGGTAAGGTAGGACTAGGCAACAGAGGGACCTGGGAGGAAATATTTGCGCATTTCTGGGAGGAAAGGCAGGCTTGGGTCTTTGTGTATTGTAGGGTTCTAACAAGTAGGGAGGAAGCTTGATGACTGATCTTGCAAAATGCGCAGTTCAGGTCAGGATTGAAGAAGCTATTGCACAATTCTAGGTAGGAAGGCAGTCTGCTCAACTTTGGATTGCGCAGTGCAACTACTCTAGGGGATAATGACTGTGCACTCCATAGTTCCAGACAATAGGGTTGCATCACTAAGGGCTGAGATTGATCATTGTATAGTTCAGTCAGGGTCCAGTGAAAGAGAGTTGCCCGGTTGGGAGGATTTTTTGAAAAATGGCTAAGTGTGGGAGACAGGTGAACTTGTGAGGAACTTGAAACTGTAATCACGCACTTAGAATAATTCAATGACACGATAACATATAGCACCAGAACAACAAGACAAAGCATTACCCTCTCTGTGACTATCTAGAACAAAATGTGACAAGTGCGACACTTGAGATAGACCTTAGGATGATCGTGGTGATACTTGTGTGACAATGCTTAAAAATTTATGTATGAGTATGACTAATGTTTACATAGCTAGGAAAACTCGAATATAGAAAGACCAACCTTTCAAATCACTAGAAAAGGACCGCAAGCAAGGTAAGATAGTCAAACATGCCAAAAGATGATAATTGACAAAAGAAAAAGGGGTGAAAATACTCTAAGAGAGCTAAGAGAGCTCATGAAATGATCTCAAGTGTTTGCAACCAAAAAGGGAAAGACTAAGGAAGGCTTCAAAATTTAAGTGCAAGCCAAAATTTTGGAGGTGTTGCAGCCTCTACAACACTTGGTGACACATTGGTTGAATACCAGCTTCTATGTCTTGGTTCATTTTTTAGTGCAGGGCCTTGGTCCTTTAGGGAGTATTGATTGATCGTAAATATTACTTTGTCTTCCCTGTTTACCCCATGGGTAGACATGGTTTCCTTTGCACCTTCTCAGTTGAACGTAACATAAGATTCAACTGGATCATAATGTTTCAAATTGGGAAGGGTAGTTTAGCTCGCAATCTTATGATTTTCAAAGTATAGGTTTCATCTCTGGTGTTTCTCTGCTACCAACAAGTCTGGACAGTACCCTGACAGATTCACGCAGGAACACAAGCATTGCTCCACTTCATGTGAGCCTCAACAATAACTTGATGCAGGTGCATGCTTCACCTCTCTGCACAGGAAGCCTTTCTCTTCTTTTGTCTTTGTTTTTTTAAAGATAATTGTGCATAATAACTTATTTATTTTTGGGGCGGAAGAGGGATCCTGACTTATTGAGAGCAGAAGAGGTTGTTCCTTTAGAGAAGAATATACATACCTTTGATTTAGGTTTTCTCATTTAGATTTTACCCTTCTCCATTTCTACTAGTAGGATATGCTTGAAAACACCAAAGCAGAAAATTGAGCATAGGCATGAGGCTCCCAGACTGGACACGGGTTCATGGTTGGGCCAAAACTCTCCTTACGGATGGATCATATTTTCCATAAGAACTTCATCGGCCAAAAACTACAACGAAAACAAAGAAAGCAGACAGAGGACTGGCCAAGGGCTGCATTATCACGAGACACTTTGAATTTCATCCACACACATACTTGGAAGCTTTAACGCAGTAAGGCACAACACGTATTCACATGAGTAAAACAACATAAAACCAAATAAAAACATAAAAAACAACGATAAAAGAAATATGTACATAGTGCGGGGCATAGCCCCAAATCTTCATTGAAAATAATATTTTAAGTCTTGGCCATTGACAGGCAGAGAATCAATCTTCCCTTCAAGTGATTGGAGATGATATGTGTATTGGCCAAGCTTCTTGTGGACAGTGTATGGACCAATCCACAAGGATTGAAACTTAGTGTGCTTTCCTTTATCTTCATGGGCTTTATGCCACTTCAAGACCAAGTCACCCACATTGAAGAAAGTCTTCCCTACAAGCTTTCTGTAAAACCATCTCTTGATACAGTTTTGATGGAGTGAAAACTTTTCTTTTACTTTTTCCCTTTGTTCATGTAACTTGTGCAAAGTGTCCATCCTACGCTGAACTAAAAGACATGGCTTGCCCTAGGATTCTTGGGACAATTGGAGAGAAAGAAAGTATATGTTCAGCGGAAGGATGGCTTCCTTTTCGTACACCAGGAAGTAAGGGGAGGTATTCAAAGAAGGCTTAGGTGTAACTCGGTCAACCCACAAAGCATTCACCAAAGCGGAGTGCTAGTTTTGTAGGTCAGAGAATATGGTCTTTTTGATGATGCGAATGAGGTTCTTATTTGTGGATTTGGCAAGACCATCCCCCTGTGGATAATAGTTAGCAGAATTCTTCAAGAAAATACCATTTTCCGATGCAAAATCATAAATATTTAATGAAGAAAATTATTTTTCATTATCAAAAAACAAGTCACATAGGAATAGAGAACCTGGAAATGATATTTTGTTGTAGAAAGCTGATGACTTCCTGATCATTCACTTGTTTAAGTAGAACTGCCTCTGTCCACTGTGTGAAGTAATCTGTAGTAGTCAAGATATAGCAGTGTTTCTTAGATTAATGAAAGAAAATGTATTTGATCATATCTAATCCCCACTATTGGAATGGTTCTTCTACTACAATAGGATGTAGCAGGGCTGCTAACTTCCGGTTTCTGTCGGCACACCTTTAACAGACCAAACACTTGCAGCTGTAGGCATGAGCATCCTTGAATAATGTAGGCCAGTGGAAACTGACCTGCATGACTTTGTGTGTTGTGGTGTTACCCACAAAGTGGCCCTTGGTTGGTTCATCGTGGAGATCATGTAAAACCTTTTCTGAATCCTGTGCCTCTGGGCACCAGAGAAAAATCCCATTATGGTGCTTTATGCATAGCACCCCATGCACCAGTTGATATGATAAAGATTTTAGTCAGAGTCCCCTCTTTTTACAACAAAGAGAAATGAGAGTGCATGGTGCCATGCTTAAGGTACCAACACACATCTTCATACCAAGAGTTTCCATCTGAAGTGGGAGAGGCTCACTCAACATTATACATTTCTATTTTTTTCTCTCGACATGCGAGCTCTTCTTCTTCCTCTTATGCATATACCACTTCCGCTGCTAACATACAAATATCATGACCCTTGATGGTGTGAACTAGTTTAATTTCAAGATCATATTCTTGTAATCCAGTCATCTAGTTCACCCTTATCTCACATAGCTCTTGTTGAACTAGCAGTGATCTGACTGTTGGGTGTGGAACAAAGATGATATAATGGTTTTTCAATAAGTAGGGTCTGAAGTGCTTCAACGCCTTGTACACCACATAAGAGTTTTTTTACACGATAGGATAGTTAAGCTCTGGTCCTTGCAGGCTCATGTTCATGAAGTATATGGGTCACTTGTTGTTGAACACGTCCTTTTGAGTGAGAACATTAGCGAGAGAAGTATCAAAAGCGAAAGTGTAGAGCAAGAAATATTTGCTAATGTATGGGCTATACAGTGCTAGTGCTTCTACTATTGGTTACTTTATATGGGCGAACACATCCTTTTCCCTTTTTCCACAACTATAGACTATGTCCTTCTTAATCATCTCCTATATAATCTTGACAATCCTTTCATAGTCAGAGATGAACTTTATGAGGAAGTTGATCTTCCCCAAGAATGACTACATAGATTTCTTGTTTACGAAGTGAGGAATCTGTGCAGTTGTTTGAACTCTGTCCAGATCTACCTTGATCCCTCTTTTAGTGATATTGTGTCCAAGAAGGTTAACCTCGAACACTACAAAGATTCTCTTCTTAGGATTCAAGGATATCCCGTATTGCCGGCATCACTCAAAAAATTTCCTGGGTTGGCATAGGTGGTCTAACCACAGTGGACCAATATGCTCTGTCTGATAAGCCCACAGAAAGTGATGTCCATTGCACGCCGAAATGTTGCACTTGCATTAACCAACCCAAAAGGCATTCTGCAAAATGTGAACATACCCCACTTGGTACGGAATGTAGTTTTAAGCCTATAAGGTTGTGCTACTAGAACCTGGTTGTAACCAAAAACCCATCTAGAAAAAAACATCTATGCTCTACATATTGTCTACAATATATGCTCCATGGACAACACTAGGTAATTGTATTTGTCCGAGACCTGATTAAAGTTGTAAAAATCTACAGACAGGCAGATCTCGTCAGACTTATTCCCGACAGGGACTAAATTAGACACCCATGTTCAATGTTGCACTTTATAGATGATCTAAGCATCTAACAACTTGGTCAATTCTTTCTGTATGAGGGGCTCAAGTGTTGGATGAACATTTCTCATTTTCTGTTGAAAAGGTTTGGCCCCTTCTTTGATCAGTATTACGTGTCGGATTATTCGCATGTCATATGTCTTAAGATCATCGTGCGTCCACATGAAGACATCATGATACTGCTTGAAAAGGTGGATAAAATCCTATTGCTGTTGTGGTGTATAGAAAGTATCGAGATTCACATACTTCGGATCCTTTTCTGTTCCTAGATTGATCCATTCATGCGACAATGTAGAGATATGGGTCTTAGCATTCACAGGTCCACGAAAATGGTTTTATAGGTCATACAACTTCTCTAGTGACACCATACCCTTGGGGATGAGGTTTCATTTACTTGTACTAGCTATATCCTGCATAGTTTTCTCATGCTTGCCCTCATATATTGTTGCGTCCTTGAAGATGTTAGCATTGGCCATGAAATGCAATATCTGTTGATCATCATAAAAAATGTGTAAGTTAGTGATGTTCTTTGGGGCAGATGGTTTATACAAAATTTCAATAGAAAACTTGACCCTTAATGGTAACATCCTAGCAGTTGCATTTGCCAAGGCATTGGCAACTGAATTACGTATTCTTGGCACTAAAATAATTTTGAAAGCTTGGAAATTAGAAATGTGTCACCATACCTCTTGTTGGTAACTCTTAAGACAAGGTGACACATAATGTATAGTGTTACGTACCTGATGCACCATGATTTCAAAGTCTCCTGCCACTTTCAAAACAACAACCTTGAGGTGAATGGATTTCTGTAAGCCCAAGACGAGTGCTTCATACTCTATAGTGTCATTCGTGCACTCGAAATCCAAGCGACTAGAGATCATATGTTACCTCTGTAGCGGGTCTATTAAAACAGAACCGACTCTAGAGCCCTCCTGTGTTTTGGATCTGTCAAAGTACATGGCCCACGTATCATCTATACAAGGACCACTTATTGCACTAGTACTAGTGCTACTACTACTATTACTACTTATTGTACAAATTTCATTTTCACCATTTGGGCATTGAAGGAGGCCCAACTGTGTGTCTGGTGGGACAGGGGATGGCTCTGTAAGATAGCACCCCAATTGTGTCTCTAAAAAGTAATTGTTGAGCACAAGTTATGCGAAATCCAATGACTCATTTTCTCCATTCAAGAGAGTCACGTTGTGCTTCATGTATCTCTCTGATAGTACTTGGATCTGGTTCTTCCCACCCTTATATGGAAGCCATAATTGTGACCAATTAATAGAAAAATATCCTTGAAACTTTCTTGACTAGTATCTGTTGAGATATACCCCGTATCCTTCTGGGATGTCCACAATTACAATATTAATGCATTGATGAACTCATCCATCAGATGATAGCTTGATGATCTTGATGATCACTTCCTCGAGTTCATCAATTGTTGGCACATAAGTTCTATCCAGTTGGATGATCTATTCACTAGTCTTACTCCATTTAGCGTTGATCTTCTTGGCAATGGAAACTGGCATGACATTGATCGATGCACCAAAATCAACCCAACAATTGTGAACATTGAAGTTAAAGATTTCAAATGATAACAAGAATGGTGAGCAGAGAGATTTTTCCTCCTCCATGCGGAGCGTGTTACACACATATGTGAGAGCATTATGAAACTTACTATATCCCTTGTTTGATGATGTGGCATGACCAGTAGAGGTTTCCCTAAGTGTTCGTAGAAGAATGTCCCACTGACTTGTGAATTTTGTAAGTTCAAACAGAGAGATATTTGCACGAACCTTCTTCATGTCTTCTACAATGTTATAGTCTATTGCAGGAAGATTCACCAAGGTGTTCGAGGGTGGAACTGAATTCATGGTTTCTAGTGGGATCATTCTATCTTTGCTACTTGCAGTAACATTTTTTGTTGAAGTTGTCTTCCCAGACTTGCTTTGAGTGTCCTATGTTGAGTCTACTGGAGGATCCGCTTTCCTTAACAACTATTGTCTTATTTTCTTCATTGGCATCTCAATCATAGTGGTGGCCTATTGACTTCTCAAGTTGTATCAGTTATTTTGCTTCGACGTGAGACCGTCACTCAGAGGGTCCTTATCAGTGGTGGTATTCTGGGCTAAAAGAGCATACTGATACATGTTTACTACATGCCCATCGCTTGGAGCTTCATCAGGTGTAGCCAGCTGCTTCTTCTTCATCATTAGTCTCAGGTTGCTCATTAACCATGAATTTTTCCATTAGTTGCGTAGCCATAGTACTCATTCCATGGTTCCATTCTCAACACATATTTTTCAAATGATGTTCACAGTGGAATGTACAATATGAATCTGTAGCAATTTTCTAAAGGTTTAGAGCCATGTTAGAACTCTCGTAGATTTGGCCAATTGGTTGTTGTTGCTACTGCTACTAGAAGATACATTCTTATTTTACGGGTATGCGAGGGGATTGATACTCACAATAGTCTCACTTGTCCTCTATATAAGTTTGACCACTTCGATAGTCGGGGACTTGACGAGACGAGTAAGGTTCTCAATATCATTTGCTTCATTTTCCTTAGCCTTGCTCACAGAGTTCTGAGAACTCTTACCCATGTTTTTGGAGTCCTTAGTGGGTTCATCATCTACAATGAATCCTATAGCATGCAAGTATTTCTCTATGGCCATAACCTCTTCATAATTTTATGTTAAATATGGTTTCATATATCGCTTGATGTATTGCACAATACTGGTCGTCAGGGAAGAAGTGCAGTAGTCGATAGTGATGGAGTTGTGAGGTTTGTTGTCATCTGAGAACTTGTTCAAAATATGGTTGAACCTATGATTAAAATATTTCACCTTTTCTATCAGTTCCATCTTGAGGATACCCAACTCCTTTAGTAACATGGCATGGGTCTTGTATTCATAAAATTTCTCAAGAAATATCCTTTTGAATATCCTCCATTTTTGGATCTAGTTTGGAGGAAGGTTGTGGTACCATATAGTTTCTCTACCATCCAAGGTACATGATAAAACTCTACATGCAATGTCATCGTAGTGTACCTAAAGTGTCTGTAGATGTAGGTAGAAAGTTTCTAAGTGATGTTCTGGCTTCACTATCATGTCAAGATCATATTTGGTTAAGAGCTTCTCTGTTTTCCTTCGAATCTTGTGCAAGCCACCCGAAAGTGCCAATGGGACCTGAGTCGTCAAATCTAGATTTTGGTCTGCCATGTTGTCTTCTTCATTGTCCTCTTCCTATTCCTCTTGTAATGATTCCTCTTTTGAATCTATTGGTTCCTCCTTTTCTTCTCCTCCTCCTTTGTTTCCTTCCCCTTTGCCTCCTCCAACGGAACCTGAACCCAAGAGTAAGAGGATGTATTATTCTTCTTTTTGAAAGAGCGGGGGTTCCTCTTCTTTCTCCACAACTTCTGCCAACCCCTCAAGAGTGGCGAAGATCGCTTCTTCAACATATGTAACTACTACTGTTGTGACGATAGTCTTGTGCTTATTTTGAGAATATGGAGGAGCATACACTCCCATAACTAGTTGAACAACTTTTGCGAATTGACGGGTGATAGGACAGAGAACCCAGATTTGATGGTACAAGATTTCACATTTATGTCGAGGAGGTGAGGAATTACCAACTTTAGAATTGTGAGAAAGGGAGAGGGAGTGAATGCTACTACCTTGACCAGAAAATGGATGAGTGGGGTTGGTGGGAAAATCAGCCATAAACTACTGGCATGCCCTCCTTCTAACACCAGAAATGTTGACAGTGCTAAAGCCGCCAACATTCAAGGGATCTCCCTGATATGAGTTCCCAATTAGACCTCACACCATTTGGTGTAGGATTCGCATCCGGTATGATGGCCCGTTTTCCATACACATAGAGATTTTCCTCGGCTCTCACTTTCAACACAGGGGAGTGTTGCGATGGTTCCTTTGAAACACAAGGTGAGTGTGCCTAGTGAGTGTGCAA